>JAUZST010041535.1:0-53584 GCA_034779995.1 Parotocinclus haroldoi
GTGTGTGTGTGTGTGTGTGTGTGTGTGTGTGTGTGTGTGTGTGTGTGTGTGTGTGAGAGAGAGAGAGAGAGAGCGAGCGACAAAGAGAGAGAGAGCAGGAAGTGGTTCACGCTCTGAATAGGTTTGACAATCCAAAATAAAACATTAATTCTACAGCACCTGACTTACCCCACAGTCTATCCTTAGTTAGATAAAAATGGGTTACAGTTGTGAAACGCTGGTGAAGAATAAGAAAAGCTGACCTGATTCACTTCGTTAGTTCCTACGAAAGATGTTTTGTTGTAAAGTTCATGGTAGACCATGCATGTGCCTGATTTATGCTCCTGTCGCAGCATGTGCATTTTCTTTCCTTTTTTTTTTTTGTTAGCGTGTCCATCTTTATCCTCTCGGCGGACGTTGCGGGGACAGTGAGGGAAGCCATGCTTGTCATTTAAGGGTTACGATGTCTCTCAGTCTAAGCCAGCCTACGCATCCTTAAGCAGAGTTGTATTGGGCATAGGCTTCCTTTATTCTGGCGATCAAGTGTTTCAGTCTGCACCACTTCTTTTTTAAAGATTTGATCTTGGACCACCAGTCTGCTTGCGTAGCCTCAAGAGAGGAAACAGCATTGAAATGAGGATTTAAAGCGGAATAAAGGCGTCCTGCCTCTTTCTAGCTCTGATTCAGTAAATGTGTCTTACCTGGTGTTTGGGACAGGGACATCCCAGAGACTCGTTTATGTGCAACACAAGCCTCGTCAGTTCGTTTTCCAGCCGGCCCTCCACGCTTTTTGGCAGACGGTTGCAGGACAGAGCGTGGATATGCCGCGTCAGATGGGTCTGTATCGATACAAGAGATCAAATCTTTAAGGAGCATCTAAACTAAAAAAAAATTATTATTATAGACATTAGCAACTTTTTGAGCAGACAGACGTGAAATAATGAGACGTCTTGTTTTTATGTCTGTGTATGTAGTGTCTATTATTAAGGCTTAATTAAATGTATAGAGTTAACATCTAGGTCACCTAAGAAGGACTGTTCCCTCTTGAGTGGGCACGGTCACACTGGCACACTTGGCACTGTTCCAACTGACTTGCCGTGTGGGATTGTGGATGCATAGTACTGCGAGAAAGTCTTAAGACACCATAAGATTTGTTGTTTTAGCAAAAGTATGCCATTATTACATGCAGAGAAATTCTGTTCAAATACCTCAGACTTTGTTTCATATCTTGTTTGGGTTATTACCGTAATAATGAGACTAATGTTATGAAACCACGGACGTATATGCCAACAAACTGTCCGATCGGACATTATCCATTATGCGTTATCGCATGCATTTGTGACTAAATTAAATATTAACAGTTGATTCGATTCCCTGGGAGCAAAATGTTGGCTTACAGTGTTTTTGACACCACAGCCATTCCACACGTTCATCACATTCCTTAAAAAGGTCTGCATGAGTAAAAGTTCACAAGCCACAATGCACACATTGACTCAAACTGAACCCTCAGGAGCTGCAGAAATCTAATACACTCCAGAGTTACATTGGACATAATTGGCTATATCTGAGCTGTACCCTTGGCAATGCAACAGCGACTCCTATCCTGCCCCATGTTGGACTGGTTTCTCATCTAGGACACCTTTACATCTATGCCCCTTGTTCCCTCATGACTCTGACCAGGAAAAACAAGGCTAAAATGAGAAGGTTAACCTGCACAGATTCTCTCGCTGCTTTGAATGGAAACATCAGTATTTACTGATGAAGGCAGGGTTTTTTTTTTGGTTAAATTAGGTTTTCTTTGGGTCCAAGAAACAGGAACTGAGGGAAAAAACATTACATGACTGCAGTCCAAAAATACTGTTTTTAAAATCCCATGTGTGTTTTTTGGACATGTGTGAATAGATCTTAAATTCCTACCCTATTTATTTTTGGATGATGGGACTGGTGCCATTTGTCTTCTTTCAGATTCAGATTCAGAAAACTTTATTCATCCCCTAGGGGCAATTGAAGGCACGCAGAGCAACAAAGATGACATGATGTAAATGAGAATAAATGAAGTAAATATAAAGTAAAAAGTAAGTAGAGTTCTTTGGTCTCACACACACAGCTGCCTGTTCCGTGCATGACTACACAGCTAACTGAAAAGCTTTGTAGAGTACATATATATAACAGTCTGAGCCATGCAAAATGCAAAAATAGGTGTGAAAGTCTCTCAATATTACATGTTGCTTACTCTGCTAAACTGCTGGTACGTTTTATTAGCAAGGGTCTGAAACACAACCGTACTTAATTTGTTCCTAAGCCAGTATTTTAAAATCGTGTCCCTGCTGGACAACAAGCCATCGAAGATTTATGCATAGTTCATAAAGGCAGACTTACATACCCTTTCATTTGGTTTAGGGTTGCAGGGAGCAAGGGACCTGGACGTTCACCCCTCTGCACAGACTGCTCATTTTTTTTTGCTTTGTGTTTAATAAAACTTTCTGCACAGGAGGCTGCACCGTTATCTGCCAATGCAACTACTGCATTGCTAAAGCTAATGTAATTGAAAAGGTCATTTTATGGGTTAAGTAGATAAGTATCCTTAATAAGAAGGAGAATAACCAAACTGGACTACGTACATATGTGCTAAAAGATGGATTATGCAGTACATACTCTGTCTATATATTACCATTTTTTTCAGGGAACTCAGGGTATGGATCGAAAGGGAGTGATACCCCGGTGGTATCGGCTAGGATTTTATACGTCTGTGCCACCTGAGTGCCATAAATAATAACAGTAATTATTGTATTAGGGCTATGCAAATGTTTGCACTCATCTGTAGAAATTTTAACTAAGATTCATCACCCTGTGTATGAATCCAAGCATGGCTAGGGATTGTAAAAAGGCATTCAATTCAAGAGTCTGTGTCTGATAGGCTGATAAATGTTAAAACCTTTAAAAAAAGAACATTTTGTGTTCAGGGTTTTACAACATTTGGACACTGGGGGGCAGCCGAAGACAATTAGTCGTGTCATGGATGCTCCACAGTCGTACCGAGTTGACTTCTAGCACTGCCTGCGACTTCAATTAAAAGTTGAGGCTCAGGTGTTACTCTGAATCAAGTTCACGGATTTTAGTTTCTAGGTCACTCCAAAATGTTGACATTGATGGTTGGGTTAGGACTGCCTGAAGAAACTGGGTCAGCAACCTTACCCATGAATGTAAGAACTTGATGCTAATCAGTAACATCCCTTGGTGTTTCATAACGCTTTATAATAACAACAGAGCGAATGAGCCATGTGAGTGTGGAGAAATTAGTGTCTAAAAACCGTTTCTAAGATACGTTCTTTATTTGCTCGTATATCAGAGCGGCTCATGTGCACAGTGATTTGTAAGCGGATGACCCATCAAAAAGGGCCATCAGGCACCTGCTGGCATTTCTGCCATACTCACTTTCATTGTAGGGATTGGTTTTGGCTCGCACTGCATATTCTTCAGCTCTCTCTCAATACTTAAGTTCTGTAGAGACAAAAACATCAGGGTTTCTTATGCTCGCTAAATGGAGTCATGAATGTGAATGGAAGCTAAGCAGAATAAAACTTACAATGTTCTCCAGCTGCTTTAAAATGACGTGCTTGTAATCGTCAGAGATGACCTTTTTAGTCTTGGTGCTTTCGCAGGACAAGGCAAGAGGTAGGAAGAGAAATGCCAAAACAGAAGTGCCAAGAAGATGCTGAGGATGAGAAAGACACAAAGGATAGCCCACTGATCTCCAGCCCTGTCAGTTTATCAGCTATCAAACGTGCACTTTATAGTGAGTTAAGGCCTCAAGGACCCAGTGGCAGCAGCTTGGCAATCCTGGGGTTTGATGCCTGGACTTTCAAGTCCTTAGTCTTGTCTTTGGTTCTAGCTTATTGGATTAAAAATCTATGGCCTGATTCACAAACTTCTACTGAAACAACTTGTGAACTTAAGAATCTTAAAATCTGAAATATTTCCATAAGATTTTCCTCAGAACGATCTTTTTGTTTAACCAAACTGTTTAAGGTTTGGTCAATTTATATTTTTCCTTTTTTTACCAACTCTGCCTCAGGCTATCATAAGGTTTATTTACATTTAAGAACGCAATATTTTTTAAACTACGTCTTGTTCTTAGAATTGTACTTTAGCAAGAGTTAGGAGAGAAATAGGAATTTGTAAGAAGCTACACTGCTTACACAAATTGGGGGATATCCCATAATGAATATCAGTGTATTTAATAAATAAAAGTTTTTGTAACTTTTTTAAAGAATGAATTTAAGAAAAAGTAAACGATTATCTTTCTTAAGACTCTGAAGCTGATGCATTTTAAGGCTGATTTAAACAGTCGGGTCTAGCCTCATGCTCATGGACTCTTGAATCTATCATATTTTGCAATCTTGGTCCTATACTGCTCACAAAAATGAGAGGACATTTCATTTTGTGAGCAGCGTATTTAAATGGCAAAGTCACCTAAAGATTAAGGTTAAGATTTACACAGCCTAAATGACATTATCATATTAGCCTTGTCACTTTATAAAACTGATACTGTCGGCTGTGCTTTTGGTTGGTAGGCTACTCTCAGCTTGCAGTTGTGTTTAAAAATCCCGGTGCACCTGATCACTCCTGTGCCGGTATGTCAGCAGGTACGCCGCGTAGTTAATGTCAGAAGGAATGGTGGTCTTAAAAAAAATAAAATAAAAAAAGGATGACAAGTTACAATAGGTGTAATAGTTGGGATACTGATTACATAACCCCAGTGTGGGATTTAATGGTGTATAATTGTAAGTAAACCTCAGTTAGTACCCCCTGTTTCTACAGAAGCCATTCAGGTAGTTCTTCAAGACCACTTGTATGGAAGAGGTCTGATCACATTTGACTTTACGAAGACGTTGACATGAAGACCATTTCAATGGAAAGTTACTAAGGTCCATACGCACGAGCACTCCGGCCGACATCAGGCACATTCGCTTTCGATATGACTTTCTTTTCTTGTAAATCCCTTCCTTTTGACTGTAAGTATTTAATAATAACCTGCCGGGATTTCCCCACGGTGATGGTATAAAGGCAACCTGTTCCCATTCTGCCAGGCACAGCTATCGCGTCCACAGCCACGCACCACTATGGTAAGTCATATGCCATTCTTTTTATTCTTATATAATAATTCCTAAAGGTTGCGACTTACCATTGGTCATTTTTGGTCCATGTTCACACGGCCGAATGAGTCTTCGCTGTAAGTGCAGTCCAAATCCACGTGTGGCTGCTACATTTTTCCACGCTGGGGGACGCGCTGCTCGCTCCGACACTCTTCTTGGCTCTTTTAGTTGCGCGCATGTCCCGAGCCGCTCATATCGGCGCTATTATGAAGCTTCCGCCCCTGCAATGTTGCCAGGTGCTCCAACTCAAAGTGAAGCGCACAGCAGACCCAAAAAAGGATCGGGTTTCAGGCCGAACTGTGCTCCTTCCAAGTCCAGCCGCCAAAACAGCTGACACTGCCCCTAAAGCGCACTGCCTACTACCTGACTGAGTAGTATGTCCAAACAGTGCTCCTTCACACGTGACTTGTTTACTGGCAGTGTAGTGCACGCACTATGTGGCCAAAAAATATGAAAACACCCCGTCTATTACAGCGACGCCCATTGCCGGCAGGTGCACACATCTTGAGTTCATTTTTGGAACATTTCTTCCCAGCTGTTCAGTGTTATGTGGAAATCTCAAGGAGCTGTAACAGCTCAGCCTGTAGTCATGGGTCACAAGATTTCACAGGACCAACCTGTTTTATTTTAGGACGACACCTTGCCAAAAGGTCAGTTTGAAACATTCCCTGCTGTATGTGGATATCTTTGGGAGCATCACAGCTCGGGCTTGACCTGCACTGATTTTTTAAAAAAGCCCAGGAAACACGAGGATATGTTGTGTTTTGGACACTAGTATGCTGCCCAACCAGCTTTACCAGCAAGACCATGCTAAAGCAGCACCAGACCAGCAGTGGCCAGCATGCAAAACACAAGGTGTGCTGTTGTTTTAGCAGGGCGACTGTCATGATTTAGCCGTTGCTTGCTGCATCTGGGACAGGAAAACTTGACATCATTAAAGGAACATTTAAAGCTGAAGTACACAGGGAAATTCCAAAGAAAAAACAATGATCCTGGAATGAATGGTTAAAGAAGAAGAATGTTAATGTTAATTCACCAGAAATGACACTTAGTTCATGTGAGGAAATCCATCAAAGCGATCTGGAAAGGAAATTTGGAAATCCCAAAGCTGATCCTGTTCTGCACAGAGGAGTGCTACATAACATTTCCCAGTTATTAATTCTCTGGGATTCGAAGAACAAAGTTGTCAAGGAGATAAAGTCGTCTTAACAATCAAGCATATCTCGATTGAATGTCCTCTCAAAATGCAGAAAACCTATCATTTATAATTTTTATATAATCACATTGCACCTCTTGATATATATTTTAAAAGTCTTACAACTGAGAGGAATAATACAACCACTATAAACTAATATTTCTATAATTATGTAACTATTGAATGCCAAAGATATGTGTAATTTGGATATGGATAATTTTCCTCAATAAATAAACAACACGCTTTTAATGACTTATTTTATTATTTTACATACTTATTGAGTAATATTTGTGGTCCTTTGGTAAATTAGGTTTTCCTTATTCACTTACATGAAACTCTGGTGACGTTTCAGTCCGTCCAGTAGGCCTACTATGCAAAAGTCTTAGGCCACTGGTGCTGAGGGAGTCCAGGTAGTCCTATACAGTCCTAACTACAGTCTGGCATCCTGTTCATGGTGTACTTACATTTGTGCCATGTGTCCTTCAGGATTGGGGCTGGACCTCATCACGAGTCTGGTCAGTACAAGTGGGGATAAAATGTGAAAAAACTATTATTCTTTACTTTAGAGTTGAATGGGAATTCATATTATTTTGGAGTGCTTGGCTGATGCAGTGTCTTATCACCTTATGTACGTGCCATTTGAGTGCTGGCCTTGCCAGTCAGTGGATCAACCTATATAAACCTTAATAAATGCCACATGCACAGTAAAATCTGCATATGAAACTTAATAGGTGAGACTGATCAGTGAGACACAAATACATACTAGCTTGTCTGGTACAAAGGTTATTCACCCCTGCTGATTTTATGCACTGGTTAGCACTGTAACCTCAGCTCCAGAGACATGGTTTTGACTCCTGTGTGGAGTTGCGCTCTTCCCTTGTCTGTTTGAGTTTTCTGGGCATTCCAGTTTCCTCCCACATTCAAAAGACTAACTGGCCTCTCTGAAATGTCCCAGTATGCAAATGCTCTGCAATGGATTATTCTATATTTTATCTTCTGTTTATTTTTTATCTAAGGTTTAGTGGTCGCAGCTCTTCTTAAATTACAGACTGTAGTCTGCCTGTTTTTCTACCAACTTCGTCCCCTTCACTCTATTCTCTAACGGTCAGCACCCCCACAGATCAGATCCTCTTTGGGTGGAGGGTCATTCTCAGCACTGCAGCGACATTGCTGTGGGGGTGGTGGTGGTGGTGTTTTAGTGTACGTCGAGATGTTACAGTTGGATCCGACACAGCAGTGCTGCTGGAGTTTTAAAGCACTGTTCACTCACTGTCAACTTTATTTGTGTTAGCTAATCCTGTTTTCAGTCCAGCAATAACAACGGCAGTTTAAAATTCCAGCAGCACTGCTTTCTGTGATCCACATGCATACTGGTCACAAAATGAGGGGATATTTCCTTTTGAAAAATGGAATAGCCCCTCATTTTTTTGAGCGGTGTATATGAAAACTTTTCACATTCAATTCGCCAAAACAGTGGGCAGTTTTCCAGGTTTTAGAACTTCAGCGTTTGTCAGCAGTTTATCATTGTTTGCAGAAATTGGATTTGACCTTTTTTATACAAGAGAATCAATAACTGTATATCCGTTACTGCGTTATCTGCAAATAAGGCTTGCATTTTCACACTAAATATGGGAAATCTGATTTGATTAGGGTTAACATAAAGCTAGACTGCTGCTGAACAGAAATCCCGGTGACAGCAATGGGAACTGTTCTTGAAAAGACAAATGGCTGTTTTAATGAAATATGAAGACAGAGTGCAATAATTAAATAAACCTGATATCTGTCAAGTCTTGACAGCTTTTTATGTAAAATATGGCACCGGACCATCACTGTGTCGTTTTAATGAAATGAAACCATGAAATTTCCCGTATGACTCGACAAACAAGACTGCACTTGTTCGAAAGATTGATTATGATTCATTGGCTAACTATTTTCCCACATTTACAGATACAATGAAATTTTTACATGCCTGATTGAGACACATTGTACCTTGGTCCAAAGACACCAGGCTGCAGCGCGTACACATGAGGACCAAATTATTAGCTCCACTATGAAACTCAATGTCCTTAAATCCTTTTATAACAAAGCATGACTTATTCAACATAGCATTTCTACCCAAACTAGTTTTCTTCAGAAATAAATTCTGTTTATTTGTGTGTGATTTTTATTATGATGTAACAGAACTTATAAAAAAAAAATAAAAAATAGAAATACTGGGGCCAATATTATTAGCCCCCTAAGAACTGACTATTTTATTAAGCCGAAGTACAAACCGCCGTTGTGCAATGGGGTGCTTTTATGGCGCTCAGCATATCGAGCCTGCTACCATCTGGCCACCTTTTGAAATTAAATAAGCAAATATTGATGCTTTCTGATAAGTACACTGGGGGAAAATAATCATTATTTATATTGCACCATTCATACCATACTTCCGAGTGAGTATATATTACAGAAAACTAGCATAGTAAGATTTAATTTATATTCAGTGGTAACAGGAAGGCATGGATGAGTTCACCTGAACAGGTGAATTGAAAAGGAAAGTGTTCAAATGCTTCTACACTAGCACTGTGTAAAATGAACTTGGGCAAATAAGATTAGCACGATCCTACACTGGTGACACAGTATAGTATCTGCCTAGACGCACTAAGTTGTTAGTGCCCCTTCTGTAATTTGCTTTAGCGAGGGAAGCCTAGCCATGTTGTTTCCATATTTGTCTGCCCTGATAATTGAGCGTAATGGTACACTTTCGGAAAGATGCTGTTTTGTCTTGTGCTACATCATATACCTTTTGAATAAACGCAAAAAACACACTACAGTATGGAGCACTGGAGCCCTTTCGCATTTAAGAGTTGGGCGTACCAAGAAACCTCTTACTTGTGAGTAGAATGGAATGCAGCCCATGCTACATTTACTCCCTTCATCACCTCAGTGTCAGCTATCATTCAGCATAAGGGCTGAAACATTTAATTAGAACATAATTTCAAGTGACATAAGAAAGATGCGTCATGTATCATGTCACAGTCTTAGCACGCATAATGCACATAATACATGTATCTAAAACAATAACCCACACCCTGTACACTGTAGCTGTAGCTGAGTGTTTATTCGGAATCTTTCCTGCTATTTGTTTTTCCATCATGTCTGTAGTTGGTCGGTAATTATTATGCATTGCCTGTTTTTGCGATTAAGCACCGTTTTTTTTTTGTTGTTGTTGTTTTTTTTTATTTTTTATTTTTTTAAGATTTACCAAACCATCAAACTGTATACATATCCGTTCTTCAGCACATATACGTACTGCTCACAAAAATTGAAATGGAATATCCCATAGTGTAATATCCTCTAATTCCTGTGAGCAGTGTACCTCCATCCACCCATCAATCGACCAGCTGTCTAAATATTAATCTGGCTATCATTTTATTCATCTAAAATCAAACCAACCAAGCCACAACCTACACACCTGTAACATATTCGTTCATCACCCATCTACACATCCAGCCATCATCCTGTTACAAAATCCATCCATTCAATCATTTATTAGCTTCCACTTAATCCACACGGGGTCGCGGGCCAGCGGGTGTCCACCAGGCAACTCTGGGTGCAAGGGCAGGAGCAACCCTAGATGAGACGCCAATCCATTATGGGCGCGCACACACACACACAGTCATACACTAAGGGCCACTTTAGAGACACCATTTGACCTAACACGCATGTCTTGGGACTGTGGGAGGACCCTCGCAGGCAGGGGGAGGACATGCAGACTCGACACAGAAAGGACCCAGCTCGCTCCACCCTGGGATTGAACCCACGACCTTCTTGTTGTGAGGCAGCGGGTAGCGCCGATCATCCATCCATTTGCGCATTAATACACTAATCATCCATTCAGCCAATTAACTAACAAACGAATTAATGACTCACGTAGACAGTCATCCAACCATCAAACCATACAACACGTTCATTTGTGTATTTACAAATCCATCCATCCATCCATCCGTTAACACACCACCCGAGCAATCCATTCCAAAAACATACATCAGTCCACCTATATAGCTACAAATGATTTTAAATATCAACTCATTTATTTGCTTTTGTTCCGACTGTTCATATCTCAAAAAAGAAATATTACTCCTAGCGTCCTAGCATTTCCTCACCCATTTTTGCCTGTCTAAATGTGATTAATGCAAGTAATAACAGTATACAGTATCAGTACAGGTGCTGATGTATCCTCTCTGGTTGGGCATGAAGAATGTGTGGTCCCTCTTACAGAGTCAGTCTTTTTTTTCCACTTGTGCACTTTTACAGCTGTGAGTCTGGTATCACTTTCCTTAGAGCTTTTAGCGGCAGATGGATATCAAATACCCCAATGCCATTGAATGGTGTGTGGTCTGGACTAATGGGTTTACTTGACAGGCGAGACATAATGATGGTAATAATGTGATGTCGTCATGTTATTTATCGTTACCCTCGGATGCTGCGGCGGTCTAATAAGCTAGATGATCAATAGCTTCTGGTTAATCTTTTCCAGGGAGTGCAATAGTTGGCACTACCAGCCATGAGATAGACGGGCAGTAATTACATAAGTTAATGGTCCCTCAACCAAGGCAAAAGGTGACAGTTCCACCCTGAGAGTATGGAGTTTGCATGTCTTCTCTGGACTGTGGGTTCACTCTGGCTACTCTTGTGGCAACCACATTCCAAAGCCATGCTTGGCTAATTGGCTGCTCTAAATTGGCCCACTGTTAATATGTCTGACTCGTATCGATGTAACCTCGGTTCTGTCGTGAACAGCCTTGTCGATGTGACGTTTTACAAGCAAAGAAATAAACAATAAACAAGGTCTGCTTAATATGCTACTGCTAGTGAAAGTTTAGGTTTGTTTTTATTTTTGTTAGATAAACAATTCACATGCACAATAGCTAAACTACACTATATTTCCTATGGGGTCATTATTTAGAATTTTTGGTAGATCAGTTTAGAAATAAGACAATCATATCTGGCTTTGATCAGGGAAGCTGTTACGCTTTTTTTGGTCATGTTTGTTTACAATGTCAGAATAGAAAATCATGACTGTCAGCTGACAATGACCAGTCGGGACTGAACTGTGTAACTGCTGTGATTCCAGCGTGACATGATTGACAAACAGTATGTTTGTGCACAGTTGTATCTTTTAGAAATTGGCAGAGATTAAAAAAGGAATCCCATGTGTCAGAAGGAATCCGGAAACTTAATTGGAATTCCCTGGGAGAGGCATGGGTACACCCTGGGGATCAGTTCATAGCAGGGTTCCAACTGTCATGTTCACCGAGGAAATTGCACCTCCCAGTTGACAGAGGTTGCAATCTCCAGAATTCTGGAGAAGATTTACAGGAAGTTTAGATACCTGTTTGTGTTTTGGAGCATTCTTGTGTTTCTGATACTATGGTTTTGACCCTTGCTGCTTAGTTTTCATCATTTCTGATCCTTGGTTCGTATCTGCATTGTATGTTTGCTGGTGTAGTATCTGAGATCTGGTGCTTGACCATTAATGTTTATAACCATGAGTTGGACTTAATTAACTTGCAGTTGACTTTAAACCCTTGTTGTGAGTAGATACATCCAATATTTGAACCCAGGCTCCCAGCAGGTTTCCTGCAACTGACTCTTATCAGTGTTGCATGGGAAGTGCTGCAGTGCACATGTCAATTCTTAATAATTAAACAGCCTGCAAAAATACATATATGTTTGTCTTGCATGTTTTTTTAGCAGAAGTATCAAATTGGATGAAGGGATTAAAAATGAACGTGTGTCATATTGTCAAACACTGTACGGTGAGACTTTAATGCCTTTATTTAAAAAAACAACAACAAATATGCCTTTGTAAAAAGTATTTTTATAGGCTTTATCTGAAATGGTCCAACATTATTCCCTATATTTTTCATATTACAGTATATAGACCACTATTAGCGTATTGGGAATCCAATTTGTGAGTGAAGTAACTGAACTGGAACACTTTCTTATTCTTTGCTAGCAGATTAACACACTGTCACACTATATATTAAACCTATTAAAATGAATATTTCGCTTTAATAGTAATTATTTGGCTAATCACGGTACATTTATTATAAATAGCGATTCTGTGCTGGTCACATTTACACTCGTGTAGCGCACAATGGCACAAACCCAGCCACACATCAACAGCGTAAAGCTTTTATTACATTTCATTCAGAATTCAGTTCTTGTTTGAGCTTTTAACGTAGCTCAGCTCAAATGTGTTGCATTTGTAATTCCTAGACAAACAATTGGAAGGAATCAGCCATGCAAATTGCAATCGGTTATTAAATCTTTTAAGGCAATCTCCTGCAAATCCTCCTAAAAATATCCTCTGTCCACTAGCTAACATATGACTGTCTTCACAAATGTTTAGTTCCAGTTTAAAGTGGATATATTTCTCGGCTTAACTGCATGTTCAAATGAGATGTTAGGTTACCGGAGGTCCACGATGGCAGACAACTGATAACAGGGCTGTGGAAACTTGAGCTCACCTCATTTCCACTATTGTAGCTCCTGTAATTACAGTAGATGCGCTGTTGTAGTTCCTGTACTGACATGAGATGTGCGTCAAGTTTGTGTAAGCGTTTTTCTGCTGACAGTAATTGCATAATTCTGTTAGACATTAAACTATGTAGGCACTTGGTCAGTGCTTTGACAGACCACCATCACAGTGACCTAGACAGGCACTGCAACAGTGACCCCTGGTGTCCCATCTAGGGCATGTATTGGCTTGCGCCTTGTGTTTAGCGGGAAAGGCCCTGGACAGTGTGACTATTCCAAGATTGCATGCACACAACCACAGGAACAGTTGGGACAGTGTGGAAAATGTAAATTAAAAATGCAACATTTCTTACATTGACTTTATGTCATTGCAGACAGTATAAACCCCAGGTTTGTGATGAACCTCTTTTCATTAGGTAATACACATCCATTTGTGCATTTCAGGCCCACAAACACATTCCAAAAAAAAAAAGTTGGGACAGTAAAGAATTTAGCACGTTGTAATGTTGTCATTAGTTCTCACAACACTTAAAATACGTTTTGTCACAGAGGATACCGAGTCTTTCAGGTGGTATTTTGTCCCAATCTTCCTGTGAACGTGTCTTGAGGTAACAGTAGGGGGTTGCTGTGGGTCGTTTATTTTGTTTTAAAATTCTCCACACATTCTCTACTGGGGACCTTCTAGTCCAGTTCCCATACCCACATATTCTGTAGCCATGCCTTTGTAATGGCTGTAGTATGCAGCTTTGTTAATGCAGCTTCTGTTGCTCTAAAATTCCAATGTACTTTTCTGCATTAATGCTGCCATCACAGAAATGTAATCTACCTTTGCTCAGGCAGACATAACCCATACCATGACTGACAATCACTTTTGGACATTTAGCATTTGTGAATGAAACTGTAGTGCTAAGTAATCCCGTGTTCCTGTGGCTTTGTCAGCTATTGATCCATGGTGGTTCTTGATGCAGTGACATCTGAGGAACGTGAGATAATGGGAGTTGGGGATAGGTTGGCCTTTACACTCCTTTACATCCTCTTTCTGTCATCCTCCCTGAAATATTTATCTCTTTTTTTTCTTCCTAATCTCATTCCCTCATCTCTTATAGTAAATACATAACATAATTGCTTATACAGAGTTCCCTCGCCACTTCGCGGTTCACCTTTCGCGGACTCGTCGTGCATCTTGGGTTTTCAAAAAATATTAGTGATGTATGGTGTGTTAAGTAAAGAGAACGTTCCATTACTTCAGCGTGTTGCTTAATTATTCAACAGTTAAAAACACTACAATAGAGTATTTACTCAAAGGATGAATACTCACCAAAAACGAGAAGTAAGACCAGAGCATCGGCCGCCTGAGTCGCTACTTGCCGACATGACAAGTTTTTATCTGCGGTTTTGTGTTCGCTGTTTGTGAAAGTTTCATTATAGACTGAATTCATTCAAGCCCTACGATGCTACCCAAACATTCTGCAAGTTCTACGGCTAAAATAGTATAGAAATACTTAAATAAATATAGCGTCCCTACTTCGTGGATTTTCGTTTATCGTGGGTGGTCCTGGTCCCATAAACCAGGGAACACTGTATTTGTGAAAACCTTATGGTCCCTGAAAACCAGACTGAAGTACTGCTAACAAAAAGGTCCTTCATCGCCATCTCTAGACCTTCAATTACAAAAGACGCAAGTGGGAAGTCTTACCCCACCATTATTATAATCCTCTGTTATTACCCATAATGCTGCGAGCATGAAATGCATACATTGAGTCTATGATGGAGTAGTTAAATTATATTTCGAAAAGAGTTGTGATTTTGGAGGCATTTTTGCTTCTTGAGAGCTGAGGAAGGAGCGGCGATAATAGCCGAGCGCAGCTGCTTCATAAAACAGGGCCGCTTTTAGCTGCTCCCTTTATCAGAGCATTTTGGGATCCTCAATATGACCACACTCAGTCTCTTTGGGATAATGGGTGATTAGAGAATCCAAATGCTGCACGGTGCCTTAACCACTTACTCTGCGATAACACAGCTTGGGGAATTACTTTTTTTTTTTTTTTTTTTATCAGAGTTGCTCAGCTGTTGTTCAACTGTTATTGTAGACTGAATGTATGCTTTATGTTCTGACTATTTTGTACAATTTGGAAAATTATTAAGACCTAAATGTGAGAGGAAGAACTCATTTTCCTTTTTTTCAATTCTTTTTAACCCTTGTTAGTATCCCACATACTAAGTTTTATTAATTTCATACTGGACTTTATATGAACATATAAGACGATTAGTATAACAATAATTTGATAAACATGACAATATTCTTTGTTTTATTTTTAGATGTTTAATTCTAGGACAGGTATGCATTATGTGTCATTTTTATTTGTATTTATTGTAAGTGTAGCTTTACACATTGTGCAGTGATGCAGTAGTGTAGAATTGGATTTAAGTTTTTTTCAGATTATTGAATTTCAGTTAGCAAAGCTACCACAGAAGAGCTGCTCTATTTAACATCTGCATTTATACTTGGTACTGTAACGCATGGTGGAAGAGATGGCGGAGACCCACGCAGGCAGAAAGTTTATTGCAAAACATGGTAGGCAAAACAAGGTGCTAGGCATCCCAGGATAAATACCAAAGTCACAACGGTTAATAAACGAAATAAACTAAAATACAAAAACGAACAAAACCCGGGGAGCTCGGTGACAAGGCGAGGCAGCAACCATGAGACTTAAAAAACCAGTATAAAAACCAGTATATACCAGTATAAACAATACCAGAAGAAAGTATAAATAACGACCAAATGATGAGTCCCAGCTGAAAACAATAAGTGAAATGAGAGTTCCGACGGAGGTGCCAGGGCTGCAGGAGCGGCCCGGGTAGCTGGCGCCGCCCATGGGGGTGATGGGTACTCCTGTTTCATCTCCTTCTAACTAGTCGACAGCTCCCCACGGCGGTAGAATTTAGCGGACTCTCCCTCCTAACCAGAACGACTAGCAAGTCTTACAATCTTACAATCCAAGTGGGTTAAGCGAGGAGGGATTTGAACCCTTGACCTTCTGGTCCACAGTCCTGTACCTTAACCACTAGGCTAGGTATATCATAAGTGGAATTTACACTTATCCAGAGCGACATACAACTCATACAATCTTACAAGTCAAGCAATGGTGGGTTAAGGTCCCAACTGTGGCAGCTTGGCAGAGGTAGGATTTGAACCCTGGACCACGAGGTCCCCTAGGCTACCGCAGTCCCAATATGAGGACTAATTGATCCCAAACGTGAGATGCGCAGTAACAAGAAAATTGAATTTATTCAATGTGTGAGGTGTTTTGCTTCAAATTAACGTGTGCATGAACCCAGGATTTCCCAGCACAACTTTTCCCAGAGCATCACACTCCCTCCAATAGCTTATCTTCTTCCCGTACTGCATCCTGATATAACACACCACACAACCTATGTAGTGACTGCCGTTCTATAGGCTGCAGCCTCCCACAGTTTCACAGATCTTCAGTCTCTTTCCTTGTGTCTCAATGTTGGGGTTCATGTGTTGGGAACATGTCCCAAAATGTTACAGTGTAGCAACTATTCATGTCATTCACATAGTATTATAAGTAGTCTGGAGACGACTGTGAGCATCAGTGGATTTTAGTATCTGCAGGCCCAACAATACTGAATAAGCACTCCTCATTCAAAGCACTTTAAAATACAAGGTGCCTCTAAAGGGATTCGTATAAACATTAGCAGCATTTTCTAGCATTCAATTATTTTAACAGGCTCCTTCAGCCCACGTATAGTCTGAACATTTTGTTTTCTTGTTTTAATTTCCAGCATGGTACATCGCGGGCTCTATAATAAGTGATTGGCCTTTTGCTCAGTCTGTCAAGGCTCAGAGACAATAGGCAAACTTTTGGAAATGCAGTTTTAGCTGTGGAGTCGGGATGATTCCAAATTTTTTCACGTTTTAAAAACCGACATAGCGGTGTGGTGAAGAAAATGGAGCCGCACATAGCACAGATCTAGAACACTCCAGACGGCACGCCATGTCATATCTCGACCCCTCTCCACGTTCTGTGAACTCCTCCCTACGATCCCCGTGCTCACCTGTCACATGTCCATCACGCTCTGATTCGCCTGCTTATTAAGCACTCACACCTGTTCCTCATTTATTGTTAATCTGGTTCCTATTTTTCATGCTGTTCACACAGCACAAACTTCCATGGTCGTGTAACCGAGCACTATAGCACCTACTGTAACATTTGATTCTCCGATCTCGTCTGTCTCTTTGAATTAGTTTTCCTGTTTGCTCACCTGCTCGTCCTTGATCTGTGTCTTTGCACTTGACATAGTATCTCACCAGCACCTTCTCTGCTCCGTTTGCACTGTTTAATAAACCCCAGTTAAACAGCGCCTGACACATGAATCATTTCTTCTAGAGTAAACATGTTGGCTGTGTGGAAGCTGACATGTGTGCTTTCTGGTCTGGGCAGAGTAGCACTCCATAATTCATCTGTTAGAGGGAATCTAAATGAGGTAAAAAAAAAAAAGCTTTTGCCATTGTGGATGCCTCGAATGGAGAGGAGCTCTCAACCAGCCATATCACTCACATGCATCTTAAAGATTTATCATCTTATAGTTTAAAAGTATTAACAGGCTACATGTTGTAAGGAAATAGGCCAGTATGTTGAGGTTCCTCTTAAGGGAACTCTTTATCTAAAAGGCAGCATGGTGGATGTCTTAAAACCTGGAACAGCTGAAGGTTTATTTTCAATATTTATAAATCGGAAGGAAAATATGAACCTGTACAGCATCCAATAGTATATTTTCTGACCAGTGGAAAAAAAATCTGATGGTTTTACCATTCATTTTAAATGAAGTTAGCTCCATTGAGAGTTCAAATGGTTCTGGTTCTGCCGTCTAGTTCATATTGAGGTGGTGGTGCCATCCGGTACACCTACAAACACACATTTCAGCAAGATAATCGAATATTAGGGGATATATTTTATTTCCTTGAACGAGATCACCAGGAAAGCAAATAATACGAAAATGCGATGCAAACTCAAGTATAGTGATTGAGTAGTAAGTGATATATTCATGGGGGTGAACAGAAGCATGTCAAACTGATCGCCATATTGACTGTTCAGTAGGGTGTATGGTCACCCAAGAGTGTCAAAAGAAACTGACAGTGATGGGACATTCAGATCTTGTGGGATTCTCCTTATATTCATTTTGAAATATCCTCTCATTTTTGTGAGCACTACCCATTTTAATAAGAAACTCAATTTATGAAAGAAAATGATTCTAAAGTTAAGTTTGAATGGAGATGGTTCTGCTGATCATACTGGTAGAGAATGATATTTAATCATGGTTTGAAGTTCCGGCACCTGTTGTTGGCTAAGTATCCTTAAAAAAGCAGTTAGATGATAATAAATGTAAAGGAAGTTTGTTAGGGAACCTTTGTGCTAATGTGAATTTGAATTCCGTTGCTTTTTTTGCCACTTTAATTCGGAGAGGTAGATGGTTCACCGACGAATAATGTTGTCATGAAGTTCAAACTGAGATGGTCCTGCTATGTAGGTTAGAGAATGGCAACGCACTGCCTAGTTCAACTGGAGAACTGGTGTCGAAATGCAATTAAGCTAGCTCCCTGAGCATAAGGGCTAAAAGCTAGGAAAAAGCCTGCATGTATGTGGTATAAGCAATCAGTACAGAGAAAGGTGTTTAAAAATTAGAGCCAGTGGCAAATTTAGCAGCAATTACCATGTGACTCATCGTGGTAAATGGCACAATTTTCAAATGCCTGCTTTCACATTCATGCATCAACGATGATGCAAAGGCTTTGAGAAGTAAAAAAAAAGCTTCATTTTATGCCACCTTTTAGACAATTACCAGTAGAGACTGAAATGTCACTCGCTTGAGAAATGGTCTTCTTTAAAAAAGCTGCTGATTTCTAAGTAAACCCGTGACTAAACATTTTAAGATCAAACACTAGACTCAGCGAGTCATACGATCTATAAACCATATACAGGCATGCACCATTTAATGATCGTGTTACGTTCTCTAAAACAGGTCCTTATTAAAAATGGATGTTGACCGGATATTACCATAGTCACCGATTTTCTGTGCTCATAATGTAAATATAAAGGGAATTTTCACAAGAAAACGCAAAAACAGGAGTGTTAGCTACCATCCACACAGCATCTGATGCCTAAACGGTTACAGTGGGACATAACACTCTCTCCAGGAAATACTCAGCACATGGTTTGTCAGTTACTAATGAATTAATTATGCTTTCATACTTATCGGTGTAAATGTAAAGACCAAGTCCAACACTGTAGAACGTGGAATTTAAACATAAATAAAGAAACTTCACTGGCTGCATCAGAAACAACCTGAAAGTATCCATGAAAAACACAGACCGTAATTTTGCTAAAATATGACAATTACACATCACAATTACTGTGCAACCTTCTTTAACCAATATAACATCACCGAGTGTTTCTCCTATACTTATGCCTTAGGTCCTTATGATCCTCCAGTAGCTCCTTTCTTGTGGAGAATCTCAAAAGGATTTGATTAATAACTTTGTAATCAATATATAAATCCATTTTTGTGTTTATTTGTTTACTTAATTGAATGGTCCTGCTGGAAGAGCCATCCAGTAACTTCTCTACAGATGAATCCAAATTATGTATATATGTATATGTATATAAACAAGATTCAGAGCAGCTTGGAAGAACAGCTGCATGAATGCTTCACCTTGGGGATTGTAACCTTAATCAATCGTCTTTTTAGGCCAAACCCACCGTAAAGGCTTCCAAATAAGCAGGGAACAATTGGAAAGTCTGTGATTTTGTGACCCAGTGTAGAAAATGTTTCTTCTTTACGCTTCGTATTTATTGTACAGGTTAGTTTACTTTACTTTAGTGTAGTTTATTTTGGTTTAGTTTAGTATGCTTATTTTGCCATAACCCTTGCTCAAGTGGATCTCTAAAGAGAAGAGATGCTTTGCACCAGTTTGCACCCATAAGCTCACTTCCATACAGTCCATGGGCATGTAAGCATCCAACAGATACTATAAAGAGAAGCAGCACACATACCGGATTTAAAAAATCCACGGCATTGAGCCACATCATCGACATCAAACCACATCGACCTATAAATACATCTTCCTAACAGACCCAAATGGACATAGAATCCATATAGCTTATAGCTCATATAGCCTACCCGCCATCTTTTTTTAAAAACTGTCATGAAAACGCAGCTACTGATCTTCGTTTAATGTCTGACATAAAAGATTCTGATGTTGCACGCAAAACGAACTAACAATGATCACAGTGTGTCACCAAAATTGCATTATCATGTTTTTATTTCAGTCTTTTGTCATCACATTTGAAGTCAGTCATAAATGGCGAGCCTTTCAGGACCGTGTGACTCTACCCCATGTACAGGTTGTTCAGCCGCCTGTTTCAGATCAATAGTAAAGGAGATGTAAAGAGCAGAACCATTTCTGCCCGTAACAATGGACCAGTTTTATTATCTCCCCTGAGCAGCTTGATATGTCCAACAAGTCAGAGCCATGGATTAATGTGATGGACGCCGAACACACCGGCGTCATCATCCAAGAAAAGTGCAACTAAAGAGGGAAAAAAAGCTCATTACTTTCTCTTAACTAAGCTTTATCTGCCTGATTGAGACTGATAATTCAAACATTGTCATGCTAAAGACCCCATCAATTTAAGGCTCTTGACAAATTAGGAAGCACTGATGCAATCTAGCGGGTGTATGAACTGTTAGGGTCTCCATCATGTTCGCTGTCTGGTCTACAGCATGCAAAAGGACACTGGGGAGGAGTAAATCTTTTCAGTATTGGTTCTGGAGTATGTAAAAGTTTTGGCGCTTTTTAGGGACTCGTAAGGTTTGTCTGCAAATCTGTGAAGTTGTGTGTGTGTGTATATATATATATGCCAATCACAAAAAAAGCGCGATCAGCTGGCTTTACTTTGCAGCCGCCAGAGACCCTGCATGCAGTATTGTGTCCCCGCCCACTTTCCTTTACACTGCGTGCAGCAGCAAATCGTAAACGAGAATGTCTGCCGTGTGGAACTTTTACATGGTCTGTGAGAGTGATGTAAAGTTTGCATCCTGCAACACATGCAACAAAAAAATACCTCGCAGGGGAAGCACAGTAAAATGCTTCAGCACAACTAATTCAAAACATCATTTACAGAACAAACACTGCACAGAATGAAAAGAAGGCACCCGGTATGTGATCGGTATCGGTGATTGGCACTCATGGGTGATCGGACTCGAATTTTGATTCGGATTGTGCACTGCTAAAGATACTGAGAAAAATAGAATTGGTCATTATACTATTGCTAAAGCAACGATCTGTCTAATCCAATCTTGGCCTGAGCCTTTTGCGCAGCACTGCAGTTGTTACTGATGCATGTAGTTATTGTGAATCCATTTTCATTCGTGTTCAAAATGAATTCAATTAAAATAATACTTATGGCTGTTAAAAGGGACAAGCTAAACCTTTTTAAAGTTGACCAGTTGACCAACATCCAGAGTTACGCATTTCCCATTATAATATGTAATAGTTATTAGGACCTTGATCATCAAAGTGAATGGGCGCTGTCAGGTATGTGGTGGGATGGGATGGCCGTTTAAAGGCGCATACCTGTATTCATCTCACCCCGTTCCTCTCAGCATCCTTCATGTAAAGGCTCTCAGTCTTGTAACTACTTCACTCCGCCCACCCTGATAAATTATGTATGCCGGTTTTGCCTGGCTGAGGATTGCAGCGCTGCTTTGCTCATGCTTTCCCCCACCCTCTCTCTCTCTGTTTCTCTCTCTCTCTCTCTCTCTCTCCCCCTCTCTCTCCCCCTCTGTCTGTGCACACAGGACCGAGTCTGCTCTCTCAGAGCTCGCTGCAGCTCAGCTCCAACTCTTCTGGTTACCACAGCAGTCAGGCGCTGGCCCCAAACGACACCTCTCCTCAGCCGCAGCAGCCCTACAACCAGGTCAGCACTTGCTTCTTTTCCTTCTTGCAACATCCTTTCTGTGATCTCTCTCTCTCTCTCTCTCTCTCTCGCTCTCTCTCTCTCGCTCTCTTTCCCTCTCCTCCTCTGGCTTGTCTTTCTGCATCTTTCATGCACCTGCAGCGTTAAACCTTCTTTTAGGTTGTGCATTCCACAACACTGCCGATGCATTTAGGATGGTATAGATTGCTCAGTGTAGCTATATCCAGGCATAAAACTTAGTCATGTACCAGCCTGGGGGGAGCTGATTCCACCCCTTCTGATGAGCCTCTAATTAGGAGGAACCCTGCAGCATTCTCAACTTCTATTTTCTACCTGCTCTGGCTGTTCTAGTTTATATTCTTACATTCCGTAATAAAAAAACTTCCTGGCTTGCCCCTAATTAGGCTGATTTCAGCAAACAGAGTTGGAGACGATGATGCGGTTCTCTCTTCTCACCCTAGCTCCCTCTCTTTCTGTCCTGTAAATTCTTGGGGCCTCCCTATTGTGGCCAGTACTTTTAATGAAAGATGGCCAGCATCGATTCTCCCCGTCTTGTTTTCGAGAGAGCCCACAGGGATATTAAAAAGTCATTCAATGCATACGGCAGAACTCTCGTTTTAAACAGCTAGAATTTGCCAATAAATAACCAAAAAAAAAAAGGATAAAACGGAGATTTTAATGCTGCATGCTTTTTCAGCCTGGCATGTTAATGCTTCTCCTGCATATTTCCACTGCACTAAGGCTGCATTACAGACAAATAACGAGCTCACCTCATGTTTAAGCTATCTTTATGTGATCCAGAGGGACTACAACTTAGCTGGGCGATTACAAATTCTAGGTTTTGCTCAAGATCCAGAATGTGAACTCACGGGCTTTCAATTGGCAGCAGGGATCCCTAACACTGTGCCACAGGCACTGGGCTGTCTCTTTTCAGTGAATCACTTTGGCACACATCATTTATTTATTTTGCAGATGCTTTCATCCAGAGTGACCTACATGATACTGTGTCTTAAAAATTAAAGGTTAAGGGCTTTGCTTGATGATGCTGGGGCTCCAGAAGCACTCTAAACTTTGAGCCATTACTGACAGGTTAAATATATATATATATATATATATATATATATATATATTATAGAGAATTCATATTTATTTAGAAATGCCCCCCAAACCCCCTGCTATCCAATAGTCCAGAAAAATAAATCTGTAATATTTAAGCAATAGAAGACGAGAGGGAGTGGGTTATCGCGAATGGCATACGGAGCTGTAGGAGAGTGCCATAGATCATCACAGCCGTGATGTTATTTGTGATAATATACTTCCTCGAGTATTCTGTTGCTTTGTTGTTTTTGTCAACAAAGTAAAGAAGCAAAAAAGCAAGCAAGTCCAGAGTTTTCATACTGACTCTTCTTTAATACTGGCAATACCTACGGGCAAAAGTGAGTTGTTGCTATGCAACGGTAACGATTTCCTGCCCTGCCTGGCACGTTTTGCTACATAAGATTTACATCGTGTAACTCGACCAAGTAACATTTAATTGAAATACAAAAGGCGAATAAGCAAATGTAAAAGGATAAAGGGCTTGAGCTCAAACTAAAAATCATTAAGCGATATAATTGAAGATACACCTGCGATGGACTTGCACCCCGTCCTGGGTACATACTCATCTGTGCTCTCTGTATTCCGTATATACTTTTGTTCCTGACCAGGTTAAGCAGGGTTGATAATAACAATGATATGCAGTAGCAGCATCCTGTTTTATCCCTACTTGTACTTACATGCATACACGTCGGAGAAGGTCCCAGCCCTGACCTGACCTTCATGTTGCAAACCTTACCTGCCACCCAGGCTTTCAGGAACTCTTTCGAGAACTGCTCTTTCTAGCGGCTGGATCTAAGACCTGAGCCACTGGGGCTGATTTGAACCAATATGTATAGCTTACGTGTCCAAAGTCACATTTGGAGACTTTTAAATTGTTTCTGTTAAGCGAATTCAAAATGTTCTACTCTTTTTACTTTCGAAAACTCTCCACCTCGATTTGAATGTATATTATGTAAATTTTCTTATTAGCATTGTGGCTGAGCGGTGATAAAAAGCAAAATACATGACTATGTATGCGACAAATAAACCTTAATTTGATTTGATCTAGAGGCACTCTGTAGGCAAATAAAGACACCCCTTGTTTTTATTGAGCTCTGCTATTTCAGCAACAATCACTTTTAACGTATGCATAACGTAAAGCAGACATTTCTGGATTCTCCATTGATAAACGGTAGTGGTGGTAAAATGAGCTGGGATATCCCAGTGACTCCAATATGAGCCATTTTTAGGGTCCTCAACGTTCTTCTGCGCTGTCTGTAAACAAAGTCCGAATCAGATTGGCGACTAAAGTCAAGAATTTGGCTGGCTTGCACAGAGCCATGTAATGTTGTGGGTGTTCAGAAACTTTTGACTGTACGGTAGATCTATCCACCCATTTACCAACTCAACATTCATTAATAACATCTAGTTATCCATGCATTTATCCATCCATCATTCATTTAGCCTTTAGCTTTGTACTCACATCCTTCATTCCACCAATTCACCCATCTATCCTTGCATCCATCTATAGGTCTAACCGTACATCCACCTGTCCTTATATTCATTGGTCCAACCACCCATGACTTCCTCCATCGATTCAGCTACCCATCTATCCATCTGTCCTTCCTCTACTTTTCATGGCTGCCTTGTGCATGTGTTATCGGATTCGGGTTGATCTGTGGCTGATCTTTGCAGGAGAAGACTAGGTTGCTTCAGGATAGGTTTATGTAACACAATGCATCGGTTCAGCACTCTTCTGCTCAGATATTTATAATGCTGCAAACCTCTTGTTCCCTTAATAATTCATCCACATCTGGCACCTGTAACAATTTCTTCATGTCACTGCTTTTCTCTTCTCCAGAGAAAGTCAGGGGAGGGGGACATGGAGCCAGAGGGAGGTTGTGATGTAGGAATCATGTTTGTGTACGGCACAAACCTCAAAGCATTTTTCTATCTGATTTAGTTATATGGTTAAGAACCGTACCACCCAAATGTTTCAGAATGACCCATGTGAGATGTGTTTTTCACATTCGGTTAGTTCTGCATCACCGTCTCCGCCTCAGCTCAGTCACTCTCATGCACACTTCCTCGTCTGTCAGGAACGATTTGAGTGGTCGACTCCTAAGTGCACTTGCTCTGGAGCCCAAAGTGGGATCCGATGGAACAAGGGACACAATGAATTCGGGCAAAAAAGACTTTTACCAAGCCTGCTGAAATACCCATGGTGTGTAAAAAATACAAACAGTTCAAATTCTCTTTGCACTTAGCATCAAATCAACATGAAAACATCCTAAAAAATCCCATATTTCTTAAGTTGCGTGTGCTATGGTTCTCAAGGCACAGGCAAACGGTTCAAACCATGTGCCCATACTGCCCATTGAGGTACCGTAAGGTTAAGGAATGGATTTGGTGAGTTTATATGGTTTCTTCATGTGAGCTGATTCTCTGTAAAAATCTGCCATCTGGCTGGGATTTGAAAAAGTCAGTGGCCTCAAGAGGCAATTGATGTCCTCTGGCCTTGCTAACTGGGTATTAAGGTCTGGCATGGTGTGGGTGTGCCAAGAGACGGAGATGGTGACTAGAGAGGTATATTGCACCCCAATAATGCGTTCACAAACACACAAGATATTATTGTCTATGTCTAAGGTAAGCAAGGCCAGTCAGCGGTTCATCTGCTGGGGTTGCCTCTACTGTCCCCATCCCTGTCCCCGTCCCAATCTGGGCACCCTTGCATCTGCGATCGATCCACCACTGTTTTCTGCAAAATAAGATGTTTTGTGATTACTGCTGCTGTTAACCACAACCTTCCCCACCTTCCGTATTTTGCAGGTGACGTCCAGCCGTGCGGCTCAACCCCAGAGTCATGGCACTGAATCCCAGCAGCCATGTGCAGGATCGTGCCCTGGCATCTATTACTCTAGCTCCACTTTGCCTGCCCCTCGTCACAGCTCTCCCCTGAGCTCCATGCAGCCCGCTGGCACCGCCACCGGCTCGTCCAGCAAGCTCCAGCGCCTGGGCTCGTCCTCGGATGCTCCTGCTTACGCCACCACCCAGCGCCTGCCTTCTTCGTCCTCGTCCTCTTCACCCAAGCCCTCGCCGGCGAGGCTCGCCAAGTCCTACAGCAGCAGCTCACCCATCAACGCGGTAGGCACGGCCTCGAGCTCGCCCATCCGTCTGCCGTCGTCGCCCAACAACTCGACGCCGCTGCACCAGCAGCTCAGCGTGGGCAGCTACGCCACGCTCTCGCCCACCAAAAGGCTGGTGCACTCTTCCGAGCAGTACAAGATCTCCCACGAGCTGTACGCCACCGCCACGCTGCAGAGGCCCGGCAGCCTTGCCGGTAAGTGCCAACCTTGTTATGACGTTTTTGTCGGTCCCGGTGGGCAGCAAGTCCGGAAGTGTTCGCCTAGCTGCTTTAGAGTTGGCTCGGAGAGAAGCATGGCTGCATTTCAACACGCTGTCTTAGGTTTTAAGTGAATGAGCTGAAGGGCCAGGCTTATTCTGTACGGCAGCTTCACACGTGCAGGATTTGGTCTATATAAAGCAAGCCCGGCTGAACGTCGAGCTGAGCGTTTTCTGTTAAGTACAGATTAAAATACTTCCATGCTGCTTTTGAGTGAAGGTCTCAATCCACTGCCAGGCCATTAAATCCTGATTCAACTTTAAATGGCGCTATATAAGGCTTTTTCTACATTTGAACCCCACTTTTCCTGGTGAAGGGCGCGGGGCCCTGTTGCCTCTGCATTCTGTATGCTTAAGTCAATTGCTTTAATCAAAGCAATCCTGATTAACCACAGAACAGATTCAATGCCGATTGGCATTTGAAAGGACTCAAACAAGCAGACTCTCCCAAAAAATCTAAGTCATTCCAAAGGTGATATTGGAAAAAAAACAAAACATTTTCATCTCAATATTTTCTGGCATTTTATCCCTAACAATAATTAGATGATAATTTGGGAGTGTATGTATTGTGTCTGAAATGTTCAAATGTTCTATGAACCCATCTTTCCTAATCATCTGCACTGGCATCCTGTCTTTCGCTATGCAGTTGGTGACAGCGTTTATGTTTTGCCATCTGTTACTTTTCTCGGCAAGGCTCTTGTTTTGCTGAGTGCATTTTGGTGCTGGTTTAAGGCTGTCGTGGTTACATTTCCTAGATGGTAAAATAAGTCCGTTCTTTTGAGTTTGCTGTCTTTAACGGCAAACCATTTTCGACCTAGTTTGCAGGTTGCCATCTATCGAGTAACGTCCATCTTTTCAAAACCAAACCACCTGTGTAAGTAAGGATTGTCTGTATTTTGTCTCCTGGTGCAGTTTGTTCACTCTTTTTTAACTTCAGGCATGCACCCAGTGAACATGTGAAGGCATGTTTCCAATAATGTGGATGATATGGATGATATATTCAATAATATCTGCTTGCACATTGTTAAAACATCAGCCAAGACATTATCTTAGATATGCATCTCACACCTCTGCTCTAACATCCACTTAGATTCTGTGAGACTAAATGATGTGGGTGGCATGGTTGTTTGGAGACCTTAGTTGTCTTGCGTAGTTTGACGTGCTCTCCCACAGGTTTCCCCTGGGTACTCCAGTTTCTTCTAATGCCAGTAGATGGATGGTGTGATGCACTCTGATGTACTTTCTGGTGTATTTTTGCCTTGTGCCCCGTGTTCCTGGTGCAGACCCTGAACCCACGAACTTCCCATTTTCATTGACAGCGGCTTACAATTAAGCTAAGCAGCTGCAGGTTAAGCTTCTTGTTCAAATACCCAACCGTGGAAGCGAGGATTTGATCTGATATTCTGATTAGTGGTCCAGAGCTTAACCACTGGCCCTGACCATGAGAAAGCACTTGGAGAACACGAATAATTCCATTAGTCATGCATCTTATTAATCATGCACCGTTTCTCTTATTCACTTTTGTCTTTGATTATTCTCAGCATTCGACTCTTCATCGGGTCATTCCCTATTGAACGTTCAGGTACGCTCGAACCTGAGTGAAAATCTGCCGAACGCATTGATTTGAAGCCTGCATTATTGATTGCTTGTCATTGATTTCAGGCTTATATTACATACCACACAGTCTGCCTTCGAACAAAGCCTGAGATGCTAAATCGCTAACGCAGGCAGACTCTTTTTTGATTTATAAAGTTAAAGTATAGTTTCCATCCTCTAATATTTTAGGACAGCCTTACCAAAGGAGTTCACGATGCGCTTAGTACCAAAGGAGGTCAAACTAAAAACTGTCTTTCAAAGTATTTTTACATTTTGGGTCCATATTGTTAAACATATTGTACTGTATTTTCTGTTTGTATCTTACTAACGAGACTGGGGAAATAATGATCTGTGGTCATTATATCATTGCTGAATCAACTGTAATGGTGGCCTAAGACTTTTGCACAGAACTGCATGTATGCAGAAGATGGATAGACTGGTGGACGTAGAGAAACAGAAGAAATACAAGAAATTTGTTGACAATAGGTATCGTTGATAAAAAATTAAGAGTGAGGTCACCGAGTGCTGAGAGACCTAGTGCAGTATACAAGTCTTGCAACGCTTTGTCGTAGAGTTAGTATGAACCCATGCTGAAATGCTGTCAGGTCCTCAAAAACCACCTCCAAAGTGCCCACGCAAAACCAGGGGGTCATTAGCTACATATCCATCCTACTTCAAAGTAAGACCTAAGGGCAAAAAGTGTGTACGAGTAGAATTTAAGGGTTAGGGCTAGAGAAGCCAAATGCCCTTATTCAGAGTGACGTACGGTTGAGCTGAAATCTTTTCTCTGTGGTTTGAGACAGAGCCCGCTGAGGATATTTATCTCTTTCCGAAGGTCTTGCTTGATTAGAACCTGCTTTATGGTGAATGCACCTACAAGGCCAGCGTGGTACGTCATTACAGGTAGAATCAGAATATTTCTTTTCATTTTTCAGTAAGTGAGGCTCTCGTTCTGAAAATATGTGCAGAAATCTGTCTGTGGTTTAAGACGCAGCCGACTGGTGAAGATTGGAGCTTGGGGTGTTTACGGCCTCTTTAGTCTGCATGGTTCAGATAACCACCGCCGATGGTGACTGCACCTACAAGAACATTAAATGGTGGTCATGGACAAGTATATAGTCCGAGACTAATCTCTGGTCTCTGTGGTTTGAGACGCAGCCTACATTTAGAGGAACTAGATTGGTTCAGATCACCAGCGTTTAATGGTGACTGCACATACAAGTCCGATGTGGGAAGCCATTAAATACGGAGCCGTTTTTATTCTGGAAATATAAGGGCAAAGAAATCAATTCTCACTGGTAATAAAAACTCCTAGTGGGGACACGTGAGACCTCTTTAGCTCTTTCAGAGGGACTCATTTGCTGTGGTCTCTGTGGTTTGAGAGGCAGTTCAATGGAGAAGACCAGAGGTAAGGAGAACTTATTCGCCCTTTTAGAGGACTCTGTTTAAACAACTTGGTTTTAATGTCACTGCACCTATAAAGCCAAATGAGAGATGCAATTAAAGGTGGGTTAAAATCACATTTTAAAGTGCTTTAGCAGAAGTTCTTCTATCATTCAGTCCTTAACACAGGCTGTCCTTAAGAACTAAAGACAATAAGCCAAACCTTTCCTTTGAGAGGCTAATGGGCAATGATTGTCTCGACCCATGTTGGTTGGTGCTGGGGGTATTTAAGGGTGCACTTTGCCCGGTTGCCTTGAACCGTGCCTGAGCATCATTTTCCCTGCTGGCCCCACTGCTATATGGTCACATTTCTCTTATCGTTCTGGGCCCAATCATGCTCGTGTCATGCTCTTTTTATTGGAGAAATCTGCCCAATAGGCTTAATGGTTGTTCTTTATTATAGACATTATAGATTTATTGATTATGCGATTTAGCTTTTTTTGGATATAACTGGAGACTTTGAGGGTGATACCTGACTAGGCTTTATATTTGCGTTCTGCGTCAAAGCCCACCTCTTCAAACGTGCCTGGGCATAGTTCAGCTCTCTTTAGTTTAAGAGGAACCCCCTGCACCTATATGGTTAGAGAAACATCTCTGGAGAGAGCCAAGATCCACTCATATGTCAATATGAAAACCCATTATGTTGAATCCTGTGAAATGAACCAAATTTGCATATTGCATATTCATTATAGGATATGCATATATTCTGTCCTTTTTTGGTTTATTACTGATGTCGTATGGATGGAATAAGATGATATAGACATAAGCTGATCAGCAGAAGGCAGTATAGTCTTGTAAGCACGACCTCAATCCATCTCTGGTTTCCTCACAGCTTGGTGGCTTGGTTTGAATCTCTTATGCGCTGAACAAAGCAAAATCCAGCTAGTGTGCTACGTACGGCGGATGCTCTGCGCTTTGAACACCATGTGCAGTCGGCAGTCGTGGGCTAAGCGCCAACAGCGAGCCAGTGGCAGAAGTCTGAGAACACACTGCATTATTTTTTTCTGCTGATGTAACACAGCCGACACCACTGAGATTAGTGCGTTAAATAGAGTGGACATCAGCACAAACATACAAAGGAAATGTATTACAGAGGCACAGTCTGCCTCGAGCCGGAGGCACGCCTGCAAAATCTGGCTTGTGAACAATTTGCACTTCAAATGAAGTCCATTTTTTCTTCGACCGAGCAAATTTATAGGACTAAAGTAGGTCCGTGTTGTTAGAATGAAGGTCATTAACAGTGGACTGTGTAGCTCTAGTGAGGTTTTTACTTCACTCTCCCTAGTTAGGATGAAAAGTTTTGACGCCTGTTCCTAGTGACATGGCTGCAGGGACAGAGTTCAGACACAGCCAAAAGTGTTCAAATAAAACTCAGGACCCAAACCAGGTCCTTCAGGAGCTTCAGGGGCACCTGAGAACTCTAGGTAGGTTGTTGTTGCCATTAATATACTGTAGTGTCCCACAAAAGTAACAATTAGCCTTATTTACCGTTTCATTCATCCCAAGAGTTGTACTCGTTAGAATCTGGTCCGGATATAGAGCCACGTTTACACTGCAACTGAAACCGATCCAAATCTGATTCTCAAAACCCATTTTTAAATGGATGGGCTCTTACATTTTCTTTTACTCGTGGATTATATCCAACTCTAATCTTAACAGGTCCGGCTTTTAAACCAGAATCTTGACCTGCATGTGCAAGTCAACAAATATACTGAACCGTACAGTACACCGATGGCTAACCTATAGCTGTTCACATGGCATCATGACATGGATGTGCTGTTCAACGTCGAGCCGGTTAGCTTTAATATGTGGGGTTAAGAATTATGATAGGAAATAAAAATCTTATAAATAGTCTTATATACACTGGAATATATGAATGAAAAAAATTTATTTAAATAGCTACTTAAAGTATTCAAAGCTATTCAAGTTTACATTTACATAATGTAGCAGATACCCTTACCCAGAGTGACTTACAGAAGTGCTTTGTATTCTTTTGTAGACATTACCTCGGGCAAGTACAAATAAGACCAAATCCTTACTTTTTAAAAAATATACAAGTGAAGTTTCATCTTCACTCAAGTGCTGTATGAAGTGGTGAGGTCTTTAGTCACAGTTTGAAACCAATTTGGGCATCCAGTAGAAGTTCGCTACACCACCCAGGTGCCATTACAGTAAAGATTCTTGATGCTTGTTTTCCCCAAAAATCTATATTTAAAGTATATATGATGTGTATTAAATATATAATGTACAGGGTGAGTCAAAAGTCACACGTCCCATGCTGGCAAAGGCTGCCAAAACCATTGTTGCGGTTTCTTGGTCGGTAGCGCTTCTTCAGATGATCACCACATGGCTTTTCGTCCACAGTCCTGGTTTCACTGACTTTGGCTTTGAGTGATGTAACAGTGCTGTGTGAAATTGGGGATCTTTCTGGCTGTTGGTTGTTGAAGTCTGTTGCTATGATACGGAAGCTGCGTTCCCCAGACAACAGAATCATCAATTCCATCTTCATTTACCTGTTATGAACAACTAAAGCTCTGAACTTTGTGTGCTGATAACTTTTGAACCACAGAGATTTTGCAAATCTGATTGCAGGAATCAATTTGCACCTATTTCGCTCTTCTTTGCTCTGCCACATGACCACTTTATCATTGGGGAAAACTTGCCCTTGATGCAGCCAATCTCCATCTGGTTGTGGGTAGATGTTACCTTTGCTATGTAAATAAAGCTCTGTAAAGCAACCTTGGGTTCTGTGAAAGGCACTATAAGAAGCGTAACCTATGATTATTATTATTATTATTATTATTATTATTATTATGGTGGCTTTCAAAATTTACGTTTACAGAATTTACCAGGCAACCTTATCCAGAGTGACTTACAACTGATACAGTCTTACAATTCGAGCAATGGTGGGTTAAGGGCCTTGCTTAAGGACCCAACTGTGGCAGCTTGGGAGAGGTGGGATTTGAACCCTGGACCATCAGGTTCAGAGTCCAGTACCTTAACCGCTAGGCTACCACAGTCCCATATTCTGGACATAACCTAAAAGATCGGCCCCTTCACCCGTGGGGTATTTAGATTTGTTATTTCCCCATTTGTTTATAAATTACAAGGGTGTTCTGTGTCTTTTGACTCACCCTGTATGAATAAAATGTATGGACCCGACTTGTGGTAATACAAGCTTTACTAATTATTTAAAGATGAATTCAATACATCCATATAAATCTAATAATCATAAATATATAGAAATAAAATGTATTCCAAAACTTAGAAGTAAATTAAATAAAGTTGTTAGTTCTCTATGGGTTATATCCCGAATTTCCCCTAAGCCTGTACTGTATCATCACAATTAGAACAATATCTGAGCTCTTCCTGCAGCTCTGGAGAAAACTGATTTAAAGGGAACAGAGTGTTAGTATATAGAGGTACAAGTACCTTTCGTCTAAATCCAGAGGGATAAAGTGCTTAACTTCCAAATTATCTCCTCGAGATCACTGCGTACCCTCAGAAGAGCTTCCTTAATCACAACCCACACACCCTTCCTGCTTTTGTTTGTGATGTTTTGGCATCAGCATTTCTGGCATTCTTCAAACATTTTTTTTTCCTTTTATGGTTCCCATTTCCAAAGTTGTGGTTGTAAATGAAAACATAAAACAGTGTTACATAAGGAATATTTAATAAATTAATTTATTTAATAAGTACATAAAATGACCATCTGGATTATAACCATTTTCCAACTTCTGTAGCACAAAATTTGGTGGTAGGCAAAATAAATATACTGCTCACAAGAAATTGAGGGCATTACACTAATTTATTTCTTTATTTTCCCCCTAATTCTTTCATTATCTTCTGCTTAATCCACACGGGGTCACAGACCCATCCGGTGCCCACCTGGCAACTCTGGGTGCAAGGGCAACCCTAGATGGGGTGCCAATCCACCATAGCTCACAGTCACACACTAAGGGCCACTTTAGAGACACCGATTAACTTAACACGCATGTCTTTGGACTGTGGGAGGAAACCGGAGTACCCGGAGTAAACCCACACAGACACAGGGAGGACCCAGGCCGCTCCACCCTGGAATTGAACCCGAGACTTTCTTGCTGTGAGACAGTGGTGCTACCCACCGAGCGTTTATTTATTTATTTTATTTTATTTTTTTACCTGGTTATGTTCTTTGGCTATTGTTTAAAACATATCACATTTAACATTTTTAAAAGATGTTATAAAGATTGTGATTAAAAACTGACTTTCCTGGTGTATTAACTCCGTATGTTCAATATCACCCATTTTGTCCGTTTCTCTTAGTCAGCAGAAATTGCATTGCTGACGTTGACCTTTTTAAAGGCTGTCTTTAATAAATTATACGTTATCTAGCGTCAAATACATTTAAAAAAAAAAAGAGGAGCCGAGAGAATCTTACCCGTTTGCAGTCTTCTTAAAGCATTTGCTTGTCAAGGGTCACCAAGTCTATATGGACCAAATGCTCAGCTTGACTGTATAAATGTCATCTATGGACCTTCTCCTCATAACGCTTCCTCTCCAGTGCTTGTTGCTTTCCAAACTGTTATTTTCGTTAAGCTTTCGTGTTCTTGTTCAGAAGAGGCTGTTACGAAACTTTTTCATTTGCTTGTTGGCATACCGCTGAGGTTCTCCTCAGCTCAGTGGCAACCCAGAGTGCAAGATTTCACACAGCTCTCTCCAGATGGTAGGCATTTTTGACAGAGTTCGTTTGAACCCCTGAGGATTTCTCTCCAGCCTTATAGGAATTGGGTTAGGAAGTGGAGGCAGTTGCCTGGCTGACACTGATAAGGTGATTACAGGGAGAGCCCACTCTAACTGCGGCTTCTCATTGTCTGAACATTTGCACAATTGCATTACGCTGGGAGGTGGCGCAGTACCTAGAGCGAACCATCTGACAGCCAGTTTATACACTGAGGGTTTGGCAAGTGGTGTGAGTTTTAGTAGTTTCAAGCGGAGCGCCAATAGGGAATATTATGGACCAAATTTTAAGCATCAGTTGTATATACAGAACAGCATACACTGAACACACAGGCACAGAGAGTAGGATATGGAGTGACCCTACATTGTGTCATGGCCATACATTTATACTAGCATGCTATAGAAGTATTTAATGACTGCATTATGTTCTGTGAAGCAGGGCATTGACCGAAATGGTCATTGACCAGACATTACCATAGTCACAATGGTTTTATTAAATCATGTCAATCATATTGATCACTTTGACCGACCAGTCTGCCAGACACCTTGTGTTTTAGCCATTATTTAACGCCACCCCACTTTCTAGGCAGGCAGGCCATTATGCCCTCAACTCGATGCCAATTTAGAGTGACCGAACAACCTAAAACGCATGTCTTTGGACTGTGAGAGGAAACCTGAGTACCCAGAGTAAACCCATGCAGACACAGAAAGGGCCCAAACTGCAACCTGGGACTGAACCTGGGACCTTCTTGTTGTGAGGCAGTGGTGCTACCCACCGAGCCAGTCAAGTAGTTTCCGTGTAGAGTTTGGGTTCATTCTGTGTGCTTTGTTTGAACAAACAATCTGACTAACCCAAAAGTCGAAAGGCACCATAGCAGTGGTGCCTCAGTGGTTTGGGCTCTGTGCTACTGATTGGTGAGCTGTGGGTTCACATCTTGGCTCAGCCAAGATACCACTTTGTAACAAGACCCTGGACCCTCTCTGGCTCGGTAGGTAGCACTGTCGCCTCACATTAAGAGGGGCGAGTGGGTTTACTCTGGGTACTCTCGTTTCCTCCCACAGTCCAAAGACATGCATGAGCTTAACTGATTACGTTAAATTGGCCCCAACCTGAATGCACATGTGACTGACTTTAGTGCATCGCTGAGTGTTGATGCAACCTTGTGACTGTTGTTGAATGACCTTTGATTCTGAGGGCGACGTTAATTAAACCACATAAAAAAAAACAAAGAAACTGGTTGAGGGGTGTCGTTACCTCACCCTGTCGTTTCCACCCTTCTTCTAACACTCCAACGGTTGCATTTAGCATAGCCTAACTCGGTATTTTGTTCTGGCAGGATCACGGGGCTCATACAGCAGCCAACACAGTCACACAGGGTCTGATCTGAGGCCCCTGCAGTCCCCTGAGCACCACATTGAACCCATCTATGAGGACCGGGTTTATCAGAAAGGCCCGATGAGGAGCCTGAGTCAGAGTCAAGCAGAACCCGTTCCCCCAGGCCACACCGGGACCTATCGTACCAACACAGGTAAGATCTATCTGATCCCAAGTGCATGTAGTAATGAAATGGCTCAGTCTTCATCTGGGTAAGCTTTAGGAATTTTTACACTAGCATCACACTTTGCACAAAACTCACGACACAGCAAATCCACGAGGCAGGAATGTGCGGTGACGTGGCTCACAGCCGAGTGCTGACCTCATTACAGCTAGATCGGATTAGAACGTGGGGCTGTTGTTGCCTCTGAAAAGCATTGATTCTACTGAAAATCATGTCACAAAAATCCTCTTGAGCGCTTCCACATTAGTGAATCACATGGCTAATCTAGATTTCAAGTCAGGTGAATCGTGCTAATCCAGTTAGCTGCTAATTGTGTATATATATTTTTTGTTTAGTTACACATAAAGGTATTAGTGACAGGGGATTTAAATGTGGCTCTCCTTTAAGTCGGAAAGATTAAAGTGTATTTGAACGAGCGTTTTAAGAAGTCTGCTAGGAGGGTGAGCTTCTGAGCATGTGCTCAGGCTAACATTAGCATCTGTTACATAGCGCCTGTATTGTAGCCTCTTTTATATTGCACGTTTGTAATCATCTCATATGTTCACAAATAGAGGAAAAAAAAAATATATATATATATATACTCGTCAAGAGTTTGAAGTTCTTCAAACGTTAACTGGAATTTAGTAAGAACTAGTAGTTTTTTACAGTATTATGCAGTATTACACAGAAAAACTTGTTTGCAAATTTATTTTTCAATGAACAAAGTTGGTAAGCAACAGTAGTTCTTGTTCGTAGCTAGTCGGCTACTTATTCTTGATTTTTACATCCACAGTACTGTATCCTTAGTGCAAACAAGTTAGCATGGGTCCTGTAAAGGTCAGTAATAACAGCCAAATAAACAGGAAAATGTGACAATGTGTTTTGCTTTTCACTTTCATTAAACTGTAGGAGATTTTTAACACTTTATTATAAAATAAGCTTTGTAATGAATTATTTTGGCAACAGTAGGGTAACTTAAGCATTTTAAGCGTGTTAGCAATCAGCTCCACTATGATACAGTATAGTATAGACTATATTAAAAGTATCGTTTATTGATCCATTCATCTTATCAAGGATGTCTTGGAACATCAGAGAACACCTGGCAACCCAATTCAGTTTACATTATTCCTTATGGTTACAATTAGTTTGGTGGCGTTCTGGAATGAATTAATGACGAGAACTGAGGTACCACCGTTTTTTCCAATTGCGTATGTATAAACAACAGACTGTGACAAAAAGGTCCAGGGTTCAAGTCCCACCTCGGTCAAGCTACCACACCTACCCTTAAGCCACAGTTGCTTGGAATGTAAGACTGTATGTATTGTAAGTCGCTCTGGATAAGGGCGTCTGCTAAATGACATAAATATAAATGTCATGTCCTCACTCGTAAATGGGTTGTAACTCCTTACACACAAACTATAACTATATAGGCAGAGAAGATCAGGCTGTACATCTCATTCTCCTCAAGTATGTCTCGGTGTCGAAAGGTGACGATGCAACGTGAACTCTGAGCTGTTCCACACAGAATGTCAACCCTCCTTCACCAAGCTCAATTGGGCAAATAAAAAATCTATATAGGCTCCTCTAATGGGGGTCTTCAGGTGTCATATTTCTCTCCTTAGCATGTTTTGGCGACCTTTGCTACACTGGACTCATGATTTGCCACAGAGATTTGATTCTTTTTCAAAATTGTTGCCTTTGCTTAAAGGCATCAGCTGACTGGCGGAAATGATTTGCTCCACGTCGTCATGCTCACCTCCCATGCTGAGCGAGACAATTGTGGTTTTCCCCTTTATAAAGTCCTTCACTGTCATCATGTGACTGATTTTGCGAACCAAATCAGCACCTCCATGTTCATCAGTGTAAATGTTCATAAATGTGCTGTATAAGTGCTATAATTGTACTTGTGATATAATTGTAGGCCATAGAGCCTGGAGCTAAACATATGATGATGAATATAGATTATAGATGCACGCGTGACTCATTCACTGTTTTTTTTTTTTTTTTTTTTTTTTTACACAAAACAAAGTCTGAGATTCAGGATTAAATTTCTAAGGCCAGAAGCGCTGCTATATGAGCGCTTACATTATGAATGGAAATGTATAATGCATAAGTCTCCTGCCAGCCTTTGCTGAATAGATTAGAGAGCTGCTGACACTGTGGTTATTTGCCATAAGATTATTTGTCATGTTGATTTTTTTTCCTCGGAGTCTGGTGTTCATTAAAGTGGATCATTTTTAGTCTGATTTAAGCCTGTGCATGACCGTAGTATATCAGAAACAAGGTTCTAAAATAAAGCACGAGGCCCAAATGCAAGATTTTTATTTAATTTTTTTTTTTTTTTTTTTTGGGGGGGGGGTAAACAGTTTATTTGGATTCAAATGAATTACAACAAAAATATTCATTCATTCACATATATATGTAAGCACCTACATACGTTTAAGTACTCAAATAACCCAGTCGCTTAAGGTAATCAATCTGAAGAGGTCGATCGCTCCAAACTCAAAATATTCAAAAGGTTTTGTAACCTTGTAAGTTTGCAATAAAGTGCCAGGTTTATAATGAAGTCTCAAAATAGCTTTTATAGAGGCTGTCAAAGCTGTCTGAATTCATGCGAAACCAAAACCATCAGAGTCATTGCCTAGTAACAAAAGAAACGGACGTACACGTAGTCTGGTATTTAACAATTCAGAGAGTAATTCAGTTACAAAAGCCGAAAAACCGTGCTACGACTGGACAGTCCCAGAAAAGATGGAAAAACGTACCAGTCGGAGAGAGTTCACATCTAGTACAATACGTATCAGAGCTAAGCTTTATTTGAATAGCTTGAAGAGGAGTCATATGGAAATTATGTAATATTTTATAATGTATTAACTGATGGCGCAAATTTTTGGATGACATGTACACGTTATTCCAGATTACGTTCCAGTTAATACTGACACCCCGGCATGACAGTTCGTAATCTCGAGGGCCTGATCCTTAGCTGATAAAAATCTGTTTATAAAGTGATTACACGAGTCCCAAATGCAAGATTTTCGTTTGTCTTCATCTTGTAAAAGAGTGGATAAACAGCATCTTTGGCTCAGCGGCACCCGAAAGGTGCACGTTTTAACGCTTTTCCAAAACATCAGCTAAAACGGCGTCTGCTAAATATAACTCGAATGAATACGCATTTGAATGAGCCACTAACAAGTCTTTTATGTTGGCACCCAAGCAACCGTCACTAACATTAACCTGACCAGCTAGCTAAATGCTAAATACGTAGCTTGATCGGCTCCCGTTTGTCAAATGTAGAGATTAGAGATATTTTCATTTACATATTAATGCAGACAAATACTGTAAAACCCAGATGTTCCTGACTGGCATAAACCATGAAAGCTAATCTCAAATGTTAATAGGATTTCTGTAATTGATCTTGATTGTATAATCATATTATCAGCAGTCATTAATTAATTAGACCCAAATCCTGGGAAAAAAAATAGATGTTTATCATTAACATTTGCTGTTAGCTAGTGGACTAGATAAATACGAAAACGCTTTATCAGTTCTTCACAGGAGTGAGATTTCTTGATTAGGTTTGTACTGGATGTACTTTTTGGGCGTCTACATACTTTGGTATTTATACATCTTTACATGTTTTTGCCTGTAGACAATGAATGCACTTAGTAGGATTCATATTTAAATGTAAAAAGCCCCGGCAGTTCTATGTGCTTGCTTGGTCTAACCCCTTCCATCAGGTTGATCAGCTTTTAGTCAGATCCAGAGGTCATTATCATGATTATCATCTTATTATAGTGTGGGATTGTGGATTCTCCTTAACATTCACAATGTATTTAATGGGCTTATGACAATCATCATTAGTGTAACATACTCTTACCTATGCAACTCGAGTAACTCTTGGCAGGTTTTTCAATCCAGTCTAATCCAGCCAGCGGTTTTACATCTGGCTTGATGGAACATAATTATGCATTTAAACATGAATAAATGGGAGTACATGAAATGGTGACATTTTGAATGGACTCTGGTAGTATAAAAAAAACACTCTAAACCTATTGTGTTTTGGAATTCATATCCTGAAAGGATGCAATATTACAGAAATGACCTTAATCAAAATAAATAATATTTCAAGTGCAATACTTAGTCTTTGTGGGCAGCACGGTGTTTCGGTGGGTAGCAAGAAGGTCCTGGGTTCAATCCCAGGATGGAGCGACCTTGGTTCTTCTGTGTGCAGTCTGCATGTCCTCCCCGTAGTCTGGTTTACTCCGGTTTCCTCCAACAGTCCAAAGACCTGCATGTTAGGTTAGGTTAATTGGTGTCTCTAAAAGTGGCCTTTAGTGCGTGACTGTGTGTGCGCCCTACAATGGGTCGGCGGCCTTCTAGGATTGTTCCTGCCCTTGCCCCCTAGAGTTGCCAGGTGGGCACCAGCTGGCCCGCGACCCCGTGTGGATTAAGTGGAAGATAATGAATGAATGAATGAATGAATGAATGATGTCTTTGTTGTAAGATTGGGTTATTTTCGTCAATCTTTAGGATTAGTACAAATCTTCCATTTTAGGTTCTGCCGAAAAATGAGGAAATGAGGGAAAAACAAAAATGAGGGAATTCTTTTTAAAATATAGAAGCAAATTTAAAGCATGCAACCACGTGAAAACGTGCATTACAATAACTGTTGCTAAGCAACCCCGATTGCTGCTAAGCAACAGTAAATATCTGAGCAATAATCAGCTCAAAGGTAAGAACCTAATTAAATTTCCCATTTATTGTTTTATTAAAAATTGATATGTTGTGTTTAAAGCTTTGGGAACCATTTTATCACAATAGGTTAGAACAACAGTGCCTAATGATGCAGCGTAAATTCATTCAGTTTCCCTATTAATGAAAAGTTTATGGTGTTATGTAATTGTTGTTGAATACCCACCATCATTATTGCATAATATAGTGCTAGAGTGGACTTTCTGATCATAACTCGTACCACAATGATCCGCGTTTTTTTTTCTTCTTCCTTTTTTCCCTAGATGTTAAATTATTAAATAAATGTCAATTCTCTCATAAATATTTCCTGGATAAAATTTAAAAAGTGTAGACTTCGCAATTAACTGGATAGCGTCGAACTCCATCTGGGTCCTCAATGGCAATAATTACCAAACTTTTTTCCTTGGAGCCCCCAAAGAGTATCTACCCCAACCAGAGCAAATCAGACCAAAAATAATAAATTAATTGCAAATAAACGTTTTTGCTCTTTTTTTTCTTGGGTTCCTTTTATAGCCGTTTCCCTTTCATTTCATTTTGGCTTCATTCCTCCTTCCAAGACAGCTCAACATTTAGCAAAAAAAAATCAAACAATATCTTAAAAAATAATTTCATATATATTCCAAGTGTTTGTTGTTTGAATTTTATTTAGCATGTGCAAAATATTACACCTCAGCGCAGAAAACGTTGCGCAAACAGGCTCTATAGAAATCCTCATACGCTCATTTATTTAAAAAAATATTCTAGATGAAGTTTGTCCGTTATGATGCCAGCTACTGGTTTACATATTAGATAATGGAATGAAAACATGTTTTGCTGGCAGGTTTTCCTGTGTAATTAGTCTTTGTTTGTTTAAGACAATTAAGACATCTTTTGGTCCCATCATGTCATTAGTTACATTTTATGGGACTCGACCTTTAAAATATTAAGCTAAAGTCCAGCTGACTGTAAACATACCACTGCAAGATCGTTTAAAACGTGTTTTGGAAGTTCAGAAATCAGAAGTGAACCCGGCTGAGACTTGAACCTGACTTCACACAAGAAATCCTGAAATGCTTGGAAATCAGCAGCTAAATTCACCAGAAATGCTACTGCTGTCTTTTATCCCCTATAAATAGGCATTGCAGCTGTTTGACAGCTTGCACCACACTCACCGTTACGGTTCTTCATTACATTAGGCTCTACTTCTTAATATGGCGCTACCACCTGTTCCAGAACTCCAATATGTCACGTTTTCTCTGGTGTAGTTCGTCATGTTTAGTTGCTTTGTTCATTAATGGCAGGTCTGGGCTAGCTATTCAGAACTGACAGCACCTTTCACATAACTCCTCACCATAATGCCTGTCATTGTGCAAGGACTCGTACTATCTCAGCTCTAACATTCAGCCCCAATCAAGTCAATTAGGGCATGCTGCATGAGGCACGAGGACTCCTGCGAATGCTGCTCAGAACATTCTGGAAAGGCTCATTTCGGAAATAAAAGAGGGATTAACCCGACCTCGAAGGAAGAGCGTACACTCCCCTCCTCTCCCTCCTCTCCCTCCGATCTCTTATTTAAACACTTGCACCTTCAAATGAGAAAGAGAGAAGGTACCGAGCTCGAGTGTTTGCACTCTTCTTTTTTTTTTTTTTTTTTTTTTTAAATAAATGTATTTATTTTTTTTACTTTATAGAACTGTTTCATCTAAGGCGGGTAATGTGACACATGACTCATTTCAAAGCGAGGCTGTTTTGCATAAACCTTTTAAGCCAATCCACTTTTTCCCTCTCCTTGAATCTGTTACATTTGATAAATAATGGACTTGAATAACGACACTGAGCTTTTATTTTTTTCAAAAGGATGACTGAGCGAAACAGACCTTGATTTTTTTTTTTACCCCATCAAGCAACTTCTGTTAAAGGACCTAAAGTGGTTCTTGAGGATGAAAGAGTTTCAACCTGCAACAGCAGGGTATTAAGCTGCAGCATTTCACCAAAAGAAAACAAAATGGTCTAACTTTCCCCACTAAATTAATAGTGCATAAGAGAGACTATCAATCAGTGTTTCTGCCTTAGATCTCATATCCATGGAGCCTTAATTTTTAGCAATAGGAAATGGAAACTGAAAAATGAAAAATAGTGCTTTGTACATTGAACTCCATGGCAGAATCCAAACTACGTGCTCACATTTGGCAACAGAAGGACACTATTGTACTTGTACTGGTCCTGGCTGACTGGTTACACATAGCAACAACCCAGCTTCACATAGCAGTAGGTCTAGATGAAAAGCCAGAAGCAGTGGCAAGGCAAAAGTGGCACATGACGAGCATGACCAACTTCAATAAATCTATTCAATATTATTATTAAATGTGAAAGCATAATAATAATAATAATAATAATCTAATAAGATGAAGGCGTAATGTCTGATTATTAAATGAAATGTGTTTATTGAATGGATACTGATCGAGAAGAGCTATAACTTGCTTTTCTCTGTTACCTAGTTTGAGTGAAGATTTTTTTAGCCATGATGTGAAAGGACTGATTTATTCTGTTTGAATGGACTGTTCATATTAACTAGCAACAGAAATAAAGTTCACTTTGTAACTAACGCTATCTCAGACAGAGTCCAGTTTACCCCGAAACAAGACCAAGTCCAAATAAGTTTGACTCATTTGGAGATAGGTAAGATTGGATAGGTAGATACGTGGATAGGGTACGATGCCCTTCAGAATGCCATGTGTTACCCCAGCCAGTGGTCCCCATTTTTTTTCCCTTGGAGCCCCCATATGAGTATCTAAGCAAAGCTTGCACCACACACTCCCCTGCTCACACACACAGACCAAAAGAATAAAGATTCATTCAGCAAATCATTATTTCGCTTCTATCTGAGAAGCAGATATGCTATCCATAACCCTGCTATGTTTACACTAAGCGCTATATAAATTCAACTAAATGCAAATTAAATGATATGAATGTTCCACTTCTGGTAAAGACCCATGATCTCTTGTTTGGGTTTGAGGTGTGTCTCTGTCTAAATGAAACCCCCACAGGAGGAAGAAGGTCTGGGCTCAAGTCTGAAGCGTCTCCAAAGGCTGGAGCAGAATGATTGTTATAACTTTTGTGTTACATTCACACCAGGCTGAGTCGTTATACATTATTCAGCAGGTTTTACCTGTGATACCCGATTCACCTCCTGTATGTTTTACTCAACCCAGCAAAGGGTTAAAGATTTCATCAAATCTCTCCAAAGAAATAATGAACTCCCTGACTGAACACGATTCTCCCATTAAAGGGAGGACTGTGAATGACATGTTGTGTTTGATTACACATTCTGGGTATTGAAATGCCACAGTCTAAGCAAATACAACCCCCAACATAAGTAATCGCACCAGAACAAACCAGTTACCATTTCTGCATGTCATTTTCTCTCTTTACTGTCTGTCTAATAAAAAGTAGGGAACTGAGCAAATGAGGGTCAAGGCAATAGGACAAAAAATCACCTCGTAAAAGTGGAGTAGGGCCATAAATGAGTGCTTAAAGGCTACAATCATAAACCACTAGCCAGTATAAAGTCAGTGATCCAAATCGGTTCCTCACCATGACCAGGGGTTTGGGCTCTTCAGTGTTGGCGTGTACTGTCTGTATGTCATCTGTGTTTAACGTTACTAGCCGCTAGTGAAGCTAAACGCAGCTGCTGCATGTGAAGTAGAAGCTTAACATTTTAGCAGTTCAGCAGACTCTGGGCAAACAGAAAAGACATAAAAAATGATTCAGCAAGTGATTCATGAATCACTTGTAGAAATGACTCATGATTTGAATGGAACTCATGAATCAGTTTCAGTTTTACAAAAAATGCCATACTTACACATCGAGCACAAGTTCTATAAACACATTTGATTAAAAAAAAAGAAAGAAAGAAATGGAGGTTCTCTTACTGAAGCTGATATATTACTTGAACCCCTTTCTGGATGATCCACTAGCATTTACAGAACTTAACAGAAATCGTTATCCAGGCACATGCAATTAGGCCTTAATCATTAAACCATCACTGCCATTTTATTTGATCTTATACTTGCATTCTCTGAGGGGTGGAGCCTATTATGGCTCAGACAGGGCAGGGCCTCCCTTCCAGTTGGAATACTGCAGTCCCAGTATGTCCTGAAAATTTTTTTCAACATATCAGCCGATATCTTTAAGTAGGGATCGACTAAATTCACTGGAAACACGTGTTTGATTTTGCAGACGTGATTTAGTCAAGTGCTTCAAATTTGCTGAAATTTGCAAGTTTTCTTTAGAAGTGAAGCAAAACGTAAATTCACCAGGGGTGCCAAAACATTTGCATAATTCTGTACTGTGACCTGAAATCACATTACTAGCACACATGAAGGAAAAATGGATAGAAATAATAATCAAAAATGACCCCCGGCTTTCTTTGGAGAATGGGCATATAAACTCTAAACACTTCAAGCTCTTCTCCTTTTTAATCTTGTTTTTCCTTGTCAAGGGAGAGTATTATTACACCGCTGCTGTGCCAAGGGCTTGTTTTTGTGTATGTGACCCCATTTTCAGCACGTGGCACGAGCTACCAGCTGATTGATGGAGAAAAAGAATATAATTTTCTTGCCTCTCAAGGCTATCATTGAGGAATCTGCATCATATAATCGGACATGAATAACGTGATACACACAGCGTCTCGTAGTGTGTGACAAGTGGTAATCTTGGGAAGCTGAATTCATACCTGAAGCACTCTCGAGACGGGACTAAAGGCCTGTCTGAAGGCCTGGTGTAATGGAAAACCCATGTTTGTAGGTCCAGAAGATCAGTCCATGCCTTTCTATCTGGCACTGCCATACCAGGGTTACTAGAAGTCATCCGTCTGCCAGGTCTAGACTGCAGTTTGCAGACCGGTTCACTTGCATATTTTGGCTGAGCTTTAACCAAAATGAGAGCCCTCCACCTATAGAAGGTAGAAGGTTTTAGATTGTTCTAATCGATCCTGACCAGCAGTCCAGTGTGCAGTGGAGGTTTTGCTTTTCCTGCTTTCCAAATTCATCTTAGCCTTTCAGTGTCAACCTACAGGTCCCAGCTCCTCATTGGGCAGTCCCAAACCTGCTGTGGTCTAGGTCACTAACGGATCCAGCTAATAGGAACACAAATGGACATGTTCAGCTGAGACGTCAGGCAAATGATTCTTTAGACAAAAATATTAAAGGTATTCTGTCCAGATTAGGATTCCCATTATCCTTTCCTGGAGTCAGGTCCAGAGTGAGGTGCACAGAAATAGGTTAAGGTAGGACTCTAGACCAGGACCACTGCCAAGCAGCCACTTGCTTGTACCTTGAATTGTAAGAATCAGTTGTAAGACGTTCTGGGTAAGTGTGTCTGCTAAATGACATAAAGGTAGGATATCCAGTCGTCTGGTGGAAGCAGACTGGAAAGCTCAGTTCAGAAATCTCTATATAGTCATTTAGCAGATGTTTTTTTTTTCCTGAAGCATTTTACGACAGATGCAGTCTTGAGAAATTCAAGCAATTGCGAGTTAATAGGTTTGCTCAAGGACCCAGAAGGTTTCAGCTTGGTAGTGCTGGGCTTTGAAACCCGGGCGCTCCGGCCTATAGATAGGTTAATGGCTGCACCATCACAATCCCACCTATTGACCAAATGAGCTACTTTGATACATATCAGTTTCCCCTTCAGATAGGACAAAGGTCTGTGGCACATTATGCCTCATCACAGCCTACTTCCAGTTCCTGGGGATTCAGGCATAAAGCTCTGGGTTAAGTTACCAGAGTTGATACCAAATGGGGCCTGTGGAGATAACATGATGCTAGGAGATTTTGTGTGGATTTTTTTGACCAATATTAAGGTTGATCTTGTAGAGACTGGTCGCTCACAAGAACAACAATATAGAACTGAGGTACGTAGTAATATGGTGGTAGTAAAACTACACAAACTGCATATATGAGACTTAAATCTAAAAGACAAGTATGCATGATCAGTGGCTGCAGTGGAAGCAAGTGAGGAGGTGGGATTTCCTGGTAGAGAAAGTGCCTGGAGTTAATGATTGCATTATGTATCATTTTTGGTGTACATAACCCTCCCAATACATTCCTGGAACTTCTAAAAGCTCCCACACCCTCTGAATTCGGAAAAGTAGGCTCTGACATTTCAAAGAGCAGCGTGATTTATGGAGTCTGTCCTTAAACTTCAGAAAGGTGGTAAACCCACAAGACGATTGGACATTGCCAGTTTGGACTGATCATGACCGAGTCCCATGTAATCCGGAAGCAGGTCGTTTTCAAATGGCGATTCCTCCTGATTCAAACAGCACAATCTCCCTACAACCATCCAGTCCAGTGTAGGCCACTAATTTCCTCTGACACCTTAAGTATATCTCTGAAGCTCAGTGGACCAATTAGGCCTGAGAATAGTAAGCACAATTAAAATGAACAAAGATTTAACAGGAACTGAAAGAGGCCCGTTATCTACAAATGACCTTCAAGCTGGCAGCAACCCAGGCTAACTATGCTTTCAAAGCGGAGAGTAAAGTAGCTTAGAATGGGTGTTAATTAAAGCGTTGCAAGGGTCACGATAAACCCAGTTGTCTGTTTTGAACTGGTTCTGCCCTGCTGAATTACAGCCAAGCACCGATGGTTAAGAGCCTGTACAGCAATAAATGAAAGGAGCCTGTTGACTGGAGAGCATGAACAGTTTCAGCTCAGTGCTGCCCCTAGTGAACAAACGTCTGAAACATCGTAGCTGCTGTAGCAGTGCGACTGTCCTGCCTTGAATTACCCTTTAGCTCTAGATTGTACTTGTAGAAACACTATGCTTACTTGTGGGAGGGTAATCCATATAAATAAATAACTGTGCAAAAGTCTTATAAAAGCCATGTTTAATTCTGAATTAAATTGAGTAAAAGCACTGTGCTTTTGTGTTAAATTTGGGACCAGATTTTTTCTTGGGTACGAGATATGTAGCACGGCAATCTCCCGTGGATACTGGACACGCAGGCAACAGAAAACCAACTAAACTGAGTTCAATCCCAGTTTGGATCCAGAGTTTCCTCCAACAGTCCAAAGACGTGTGTTAGGTTAACTGGTGTCTCTAAAGTGTCTCTTTGTGTGCGTGTGTGTGTGCCCTGCGATGGATTGGCGCCCTTTCTAGGGTTGTTCCTGGCCTTGCGCCCAGAGTTACCGGCTGGCCCGAGCCCCCGTGTGGATTAGATGATGGATGGATGGATGTTTTGTGTTGTGATATTGTGTATTTAAACTGGTTAAGGTAGGCGAGGCTGTATAAACTCCTTGGTTTATGACATTTTCAGTGCAGAATGGATTTGTTCCAATTGGAAATCGGAGAGTCCCTGTATACTTTTATTTACTGTGGTCTGTACTTCACCAGTAGAAGACTTGTGACATCTTAACTCTGAATCCACAAGTGATTTATTTTCCCATTGCCGTTGCATTCGAACATTTCAAAACAGCCAAAATAACCCTCTAGGCCATTGTATTTCGGATAGTGGTTTCATCACAGTATAATGGAAATAGCTCTGAGTTGAGAAACCTTCCACCTATTGATCATCTTGTGTTCAGATTTATGATTTTGAGCTCTGTGGTCGTCTGGATCATTCAGGCATCACTACAGCAGTAAAATAAATCCCATCCTCTCCTCGAGCCCGTTTCATCTTTTCATCTTTTAAGGGGTGAAAGACCTCGCAGGTCATTTTCGTTTGGGGACTTCGATCTAGCACGGGCAACATGAGCTACAGATTCAAATGAAGTCTGGTTTGCTTCCAGACTGTCCCTGTCTGCAGATGTTAATGCTAATTTGTCACTGATAAGAGCAAGGCTGGGAACAAGGGGGGAAATGAAAGACCGGTGGCTCCTAAAATAAGGCGGCTTTATATCCACACTGACAAGCAATTACTCATGAGTAAGTGCTCAAGCTGAATCGTATCATCCACCGCTGTCGGGAAGAGCCGTCATCGCATTCTGTCAAGTTACTCACGTTTCCTATTCATTTTTGTCATGTTCTATATTTAGCCTGCAGTGCTATGCTAGCAGACTTTATGAGACCATTGTGAGTTGTACACCACTGGCATGTCCATACGTAGCTTACTTTTATTTTGGGGCCTTGGTCTTGCAAGTTGGCCTTGTTTAATATTTAGTGCTAAAATAGAAAGCTAAGCTTAATATGAATCGCTTCATTTAGGAACAGCAGCGTGATTTCAAACTAAGTGTCGTCCCTTGGAGCCCAGCTGCCATCCGTATAGCTTTTGCTCAGTATGTCTTCTGCTTACCGTTTTGCCCAGGGTGGCTTCCTGAGTCTCAGTGCTCCTCTGGGTGGGGGCTGGGTCTGCGGTTGTCACCTGACCAAACTACTCGTGGGTATTTTCTGCACAGCTAGATTCTGACTTAGACACACAAAACCTGTTATGGCATTAAACATCAAGGTAGCTATGGAGCCCAGTATTTCTTCTACATTCACATTTATTTCTTTGTTTGTGGGCTTATACATATTTCACCAGTCATACCCTGTTTGCTCTTTGATCTACAGCCTTTTTCAAGAAGTAGGACACACATCATTGAATACACTTCACTGAAGTCCCTTGAGGTCAAGCAAAACGGCTGGACAGGAAAATTGGTAGACACAACACTGAGCTAAATAAAACAATTTTACTTCGCTGGCGATATAAAGGGCCCTAAGAAAGCCATTCGATTTTTTTCCCCATTCTTTTTTTACCTTCTAGGATTTTTAGGTTTTTAAGTGTTTCTTTGAGAACGCTACATTCAAACAAACAATAGTATTATTATTTATTATTAACAATTAATATAAAATCATATTTTGTATGGCACACATTTTTACTTGCACTTGCACAAGACCTCATTGTGTCTCTTTTATCCATGATGTGTAGATGTTTGTGTAAATCCTCTCCTCTATATGTTCCTACCCTCGTTCTCTCTGATCCATTTCTATCTCTTTCTATTGTATTTCCACTGGCCCGTGCTTAGACCTTGCCCATCACTTCTGTCAGCAGCTCCTGACCTTTCTGTTTCGTCCCTCCTCTCCTGCCGTAGCCCCATCTTCCCCTGGTGTCGACTCCGTCCCCCTCCAGAGAACAGCGAGCCAGAATGCAGCCGGAACCTTCCCCCGCGGAGGCTACGCCAGCTACGCCGAACCTTACCGCACCCTGCAGTACTGCTCCTCAGTGGAGTCTCCCTACAGCAAATCAGGCCCTGCCCTGCCTCCGGAGGGCCCCCTCGCCCGCTCGCCCTCTATCGACAGCATCCAGAAGGATCCAAGGTAAGACTAAATGCTTTCTGTTGTGGCTGTGTGGTGGCGAAGACTTTCTCGGAGAGTATCGATCCGGCTTCAGCAGGATGCGCGTGCTCCAAATGGCTTTTTGAGGGACGGAAGCGAGCGTCAGGGTCGATGTGGTCGCCAGTTGTCAGATTGTCATGTTTTGTTAGGAGATGTCAATATCACAGCTTCTCGACACTGGACAAGTTTTGTGTCGTTTGTTCTGTTATCAGTGACTTTGGACTGGAGAAAACCTGGTTCCTAGTAAAACCTTCTAGAACATTCAATGAAAATAGACTTTAAAAAAAGTCTTTATTGGCCTGAAGAGTAAAACAGATTTTATTGCTTTCAAAATGAAATATACCCTAATTTCCGTGAGCAGTGTAGTGAATGTTACATCTGTCTTCTTTTTATGTAAAGTGTAAATCACAGAAATAATGCATTTAGTTCTTTTAGTGTCACAAGGTTCACATTATTTCTGTTTTGTTTAGCCTTTATGTTTCATTGTGCAAAATCACTGTAAACATCACCAAACATGGAAAGGGGGAGGGTTTTCAAACCTTTTTTCAATTGACACACATTTTATCCATGACCCTGGGAGGACGCATCGCAGACCATCCTAAAAGGAGTTTGCAGTCGAGTGGGAAAAAAAACATTAATGAGGGGAAAATAGCAGGACTCCAGAGGATCAGGTACCAAAGACGAACAAAATTTTATTGACAAAAATACAAAGACAATGAGCAAAAGTCTACCCCTACTTCAAACAGTAGGTTCACACGGAAGGGTTTAGCCTGACTCTCACTCCCTCAGCTCCCTCTCAGCATGAGGTGAAGCCTTACCAGCCAAACTCCAATACCGTTACCCCATTCCATCCTAGAGGATAGGCCAGGTGTGACCGTCCTATAAGAATAGGTTGTATGTTCTCACCGAAACCTAACAAACTTGAACACGTTTACAATTTTCTCATAACACGAATAAAACTACCAGTATCATAATTAATGCATGCATCCATCTCTCATACACTAATTACATGACAACCCCCTGCCATGAGCTGGCTGCGTAAATCTCATCATATAAACACCCCTTCACTTACACACACCTACAGTGGTGACAGACTCGGGTAAAACATACGATGCAGCTTACTCTGAACGTTCACTAAAACACAGTCGAGACACAGTGATCCATAGCTCTCACTCAGCGTTCTTCTTTATGATTACATCTACAGTACTACAATCAGGGGATATTGCATTATGGGATATTTCATTAGAAAGTAACTCCTCATTTATGTTCTGTGTAAATAATTATATACGGGTTCTAAAAAGATTAGTAATGAGAGCCAACTGAGAGGAAAACAGTTAACTCTGAACAGTTACGTGCCCTGACTATAGTAGACTGTAAGACATTATTAGAAACCTGTAAGAAATATCTTCTTTCCTACCTTTTCTTTCTTTTTTTTGCTGTTCTTTTAGAAAAAAAAACTAATACAGTAACTTGCCCTATTTAAAGGTCAGTTATGGAGCCAGCAATACCTGTCTATTTATAAATGATTAATACGTTTTCAGTCTGTAATAACACTATTTATTTATGTCACTACCTTTTCAATTAGGTGTTCGTAAATCTATTTTTCTAGCTGTTTTCCCTTTTACACAGGACTTCCTTATTATAGTTCTGAGTGGAGGAATTCACGCTGTACCAGTAAAAGAGTCTTTGCTGTCATTAATGGCTATGAATAAATAATCATCCGGCTGAATATGAGGTTGAGAAATGATAATTATGTACAGTACTGTGCAAAAGTCTTAGGCCACCATTAGAGAAAGCTATTGGAACCATGCTGAGTTTAACAGGCTTTTGTTTTATGCACAGTTATGTTTCTACTTCTGATTAAAGGGTACAGCTGTGCCACTCTAAATTCTTTGTGCACTACAGATATTCTACAAACACCCCTGGCAAGACTGAAAGGTCGTTATTATTCAGCTCTGTTTCTATGGAGATTGGTGGGGTTTGATTCAGGATTAGTACAGTCTTTTGCCAATTAAGTATTCCCTTTTTTATAAAGATAGACAGATTTATGGCTCCTGCAATAGGTTAGGAGTCTTTGAACATTTTGACAGAATTTAAATTATTTCTGGTGAAAATAACTGGCTGTTTTACTCATGAAAAATTGCAGTTCATGTGTCACAAAAGTGTCCTGTATCAAAAATAAAAGCACCTTTCACATTTCAGTGTGCAAGTCATACAGCTCTGATTTACAGAGGGAACTAGTTGGCTGCACGTTGGGGCGTTTCTAATTTGCATATTCCTAGCTTATAGATCCCCCGATGATGGTCAAATGTAAGTGTCTATAAATCCGCATATATATATATATATATATATATATATATGGAAATTCATAAAGAAGGCAAGCAAAGATGCAAAGATCAAGTCAACATAAGGGTTTTTAAAATGAGTGTTTTGACATCTTAAATAAATGATATAAACAACACTACTAATAAAACAATGAGTTAAATGCAGTTATTTATTATGGTTTTACACAGAAATTCCTCTTGCTGTTCTGCTCCTTACTAAGTTGTTCTGATATCTGCTGTAACTAAATTTACTTCCGAGTCTGTCAGTACAAAAATCTTATCTTCTCCTATATAACATTATTTTTGCATATTTTTGATCTGCAAGATTTTTTTGTTTCAGTGATAATGAGATTTTAGATTGAATTCTGTGCTTAGGAATACATTTTTAAAAAAAAGAGATTAATGAAAACAAACTTTTCGTTGTATAACAAACCTGTAAATTCAAATATATTATTTCAACAGCACAATATTTTCAAATTGTAACTTTTCCTTTTTTTATCCTCTGGTCTGATTCTTATGTGTAAGATATTTTTTTACTTCAGTTTTATTTTTTTTTTAAGTTTGTCTGTTTTAGTTGGTTTTAATGGCATTCGTTTTCTAATGTCATGTACTAATTATTTTATTTATTCCTTTATTGGTGTATGTCTTTTTATTTTTGCAAACTTTTTTTTGTATTAAAAGCTTTCATGTGTTCTTTTGGTTATTAGATCTCAATTGGTTAATTGTTTTTTTCTTTTTTTGTTTTATTTATTCTGTTTTTGTGTTTGTTTGTTTTGTCAGCCTTTTGTGGGCTGTTCTTTCCTGGAAACTGTTAAGAGGTAAAGGACTTCACAACCTTATTACCTTGACCACTGAGCCACTAGCCCATGGAGTTTTTTTTTATTAGATGTTATTTTACATTGCTCTGAGTGAGTAAATCAGGCACTGTGGAATCTGCAGCTACAGCTCTTTTAATTGGTGTTTACCCATCAGGTTTGGACTGAATGATGAAGTATGGCACTGCTTCTATATTCAGTAACTCTGGAGCTAATTAGGATTGGTGGGTCACGCTCAGTGCAGGTGGTGATGAAAGCAAAGCTCATCTGATGAAGGCCAGTGCAGAGAGGCAACGCACTTATGTTTGCGATCTGATCTTTTAATGCTAGTCTCTGTAGAGCAAGACTTTAATAGCAACATTAAAATGAATCAGATTTGTCCAGCAACATATGCCTGCTGTAGAAAGTCATTAGTATTTCTTTAGGAGCAGAATATACAAAGGAATGAATTACTGAACATGTCAGGCAGGTGGTATTAATGGTATGGCAGACCAGTTTACGTTAGTTTCCTACACGACTTGTGTTAATTTCTTTTTAATTAGAAACCTATGTGTGTTTGCCAAAACTTTTACATTACATTGCAGTATAGTGTAGTATAGAGTACTGCATTTAAAAAATGTTCTTAAATACTGTATTAAAATACAGGAAAAGTAGAAATTCTGTGACTGTGTTCTCAACTATGGAAATCCAAAAGGATCAGAGGTGCTCTCTTAAGCATATATATATATATATATATATATATATATATATATATATATAAA
>JAUZST010041536.1:0-26662 GCA_034779995.1 Parotocinclus haroldoi
ACAAAGACACACCACAAAGACACACCACAAAGACACACCACAAAGACACACCACAAAGACACACCACAAAGACACACCACAAAGACACACCACAAAGACACACCACAAAGACACACACACACACACACAAAGACACACACACACACAAAGACACACACACACACACACAATATAAACAATTACAACTCATAAACGTACCTATTCAATGTCGTGTATTAATTGTAATTAGTAAATAAAGCCCAGAAATGCAATAATGATAGAACGGAATCCTCAGTTTTGATTGGTGTTTTGATGGCGTTTGTTAATTTTATTTATAAGCACTGCACTAATCAAGCCTACTGGTAGGTAAGTAATAATCTGCTTGTTGTAATGAGTTCATCAGTCCTTTTATTAGGGGTGGGTAACGCACAGTATGACATGCATCATAATACATGGCTCACAATACGCTTATATCATGTTATATTGCAATGCAGTGCATATTCCAATATAATTCTATATTCCACATCTACAGGAGTGGGGATTGTAGCTTAGGCCTCATCCAACCAAATAAATAAATAAATATCACAGAGCTTGTTTGTTTGGTTTCATTTTTAATTTATGATAACATTTCTTATATTTCTTATATTCTCTTATTTCTTATATATGGAAAGGAATGTTTCCACTTGGTTATTTAAGATAGCGAAGCTACAACAGAGCACTTTGCTAATCATTCCATATCTCCGTTTATATTAACAGTGCGCGTTGTTAAACAAACGTGTTGTACAAACTCTCACCAAATGCCTCTGCAGACACTTGAGACTCTTGAGGTACTTGAGGCAGAACTCGCAGAGATAGAGGATGGGCAGTGTGGTGAGCTCCTGAGGATAAGGCGAGAAGTACCACGGCTTGAGGCGGTGGCGACCCAGCTCGATGCAGTCGATATTTTTCATGCGTGTAATGATGTCATCGTGGCTGCGATCGGACACGAGGCTGCCGGTCATGCGTGGTGCTGAGGGGATGCCGTCGGAGCTGTCCTGCGAGTCCTGGCACAGCGCAGGAGGCAGAATTAGGAGAAGACCAGGACTGATCACAATAGGCCACCCTAGCTTGCGCGTTACAAATGGCAGACCCAGATAACATGGCTCTACGCCCAGCTCACACACGTTTAGGGCCAGACCTAAAAGTCTCCAATTGGCTACAGCTGAGAGAACATTAGATTACATTTTTAAAAACGATTGTGCACATTTCCTGTTTTAAAAATTGAAAAATTGCCCTCTATCAGTTTAAAAGGCCATGGCCCAGCACTTAAAAATGCTATATCATCTAACAATCACACAGCAAAACATACGCTAATAAATAAATGAGACGGACCTCTCCTGGCGGCAGAAAGCCACTGGCGCTGCGAGGGCTGTTATACTGGAATACCTTTATCATCTATTAGAGAAAGACAAGGGGTTGCAGAAAGCTTTGGGAAACTTGCATTTGATACAGGAGGGGGAAAAAAAGGTTACAGCATAACAGACTGAACTCTCCGAAAACAAGATGGAAACCTGCTAATCAGCTTGACCTACGACCCTGAATTCGTTCCATTCAATTTTATTTCGCCGCTTTCGCACCAAACGATTCTAAGGATTCAGTTGGGAGGAACTATCCCCTGCGAAGGTTCCCGGAGAACTACATTCGTTCCAGGGTTTTTTGGCTTGCATTCACACTGGCAGTAGGAATGCTGTGTGAAAAAGAAGTGATGTAAGCCGAGTGAATAAAGTTTATACAACTCAAAAATAACGTTGTAACTCCTCCATCGCACATAGGCTCAGTAAAGATTGAAATTCATTGATGGTTCATTTGTTTGTCTCTTTTTTTATTTCATTTTTAATTTGAAGATCGGTTGTTTATACAGCCGTTCGCTATAATAAGCATAATCACTATAAAGATACACCAATTTCACATTTCTTGGCCGATTCCGACTGCCAAGCCTTTCAAATACGATCATCCAATTTTGATTTTGGTCGATGCCAATCTTTCCCCTTACTAAGACTTATAAATGATAGAATTACAAAATACAAACGTGTCTTTAGTCAACTTTTCCTGTAATGGAAAGCACACTGCTGAAGAAAAACACTGCCATTTTTAGCTCCAACACCTTTGTTAGCTTTGTCAAATACCACAAATCCAGCAGGGGGTTGCCGTTTTAAACATTTTGTTAACGTTTTTGTTCCAAATGAATCATTTTCTCTGTGCTATTTGTTTCGTTTGGCAAACAGCACTCCACACTGAAGACACGACTGTGTCCGAAATAGATCCATACTCCCTAACTAGTGTCACTTTGGACAAATCAACATACTCTTGTGTCTGGACCAATCACTGCACGCTTAAGTCACTCAAAGTAACTCTGTGCTGAGAAAAGAGCCTGTCTTGAATTAAAAACTAAAAATGTCCCTATACACAACGTTCCTAAAACTACAATCGTCCCCAGTTCCTGTGGTGTGAGCACACCACAAAGGAGGAATAGTTCCAAGTACCCCAAGTACTGAGTGACTGGCAGAACTGTTAAAGAACCTTATCTTAGCTTTATCACCAGTACGCAGGGATCTCTTCTGGCGATCCAAGTAGAGCAAATGTTTCATATTTTGGCTTCGCTTAAACCGAGCCACTTCCACAAAGGGCTGGGGGTACAGCTGCAGGACTTTACACCAACCAAACAGTAGTTCTCGGGTTATGATTTGGTATGTAGGGGGCATCTGATGATGGTAACGTTATTCAAAAACAGAAGCCAACTTATTAAAAGCATGTCATTATGTTATATTAGATTCTGCTTGGTTGGAATAAAGGCCTGCAGCCACAAAGGCCGTTCACAGATGAGGTTCCCCACAAGACAAACAGTTAAAATGAACAAACCGATGTAGGGATGGAATGCCCAACACTGAAGAAAATATGTCCAGAAAGCCAATGGACATGAAATGCTGACAGACTGTACAAAACGCAATGAAAACGTGCACATTAATGACATTTAGTAAGGAAACATGGAGTGATTTGTGCTGAGGACTGGAGCTACGTACATTGTTCATTACCTCATCCGTACCACAGTTTTTTCTCTTCCTGCCAGGCTGGGAGGGGATGAGACGACGGGCAGTGCCATTCTGCTAAAGTAGATACAAAAACCCACACATAAGCACACAAGAGGTAAGAATGATCACTTAATAAAACTCTTAAGATAACATACAGGTTGAGTCAAATCACACGACGCTCATGTTTCAGAAACCAAAAGGAATGAGTCAGGGTGTCCATCTTTTAGGCCATGTCCGGAACATGGCCACCATTTTGAAAGCCACCACATCGAATCAAGGGCAAGTTTTTCCCCAATGGGAAGGTGTTCATGTAGCACATCGAAGAAGACCAGAATGGTCTCGATTCGAATGCGGATATCAGATTTGCAGTCTTGTGGTTCAAAGGTTAACAACATAGTAAGTTCAAAACTTTTGCTGTTCATCACAGGAAACTAAAAGACGGACTTTGCCATTTTGATATCCAAGTTATATACCCATTTTCACACAGGACTGTCGCATCCCTTATAGATAAATTTGAAGAAACTGTGGTACTGTGGACCACAAGCCTCATAGTGGTCGTTCAAAGACCGCTGCCAAAAAGAGAAACCTCAAAAATGGTTCCGGGAACCAACTCTTGACTCAACCTGTACATATGCAAATGCCATTTAACTACAATATAAGCAACGTCTGTTCACTTTAAAAAAAAAAACCAAAAAAAACTGAGAACTTAAATAAAAAATAAAAAAACATAAAAAGAAATTCAACTCAGTGCAACCTGAACTGAAAAGAAAAGGTACGAAGACACCTACGACAACTGTAAGATTAGACTTTAACTGTATTTTAAACATATATTATTTCGTACGCACATCCAACAATGCACACAAACATCTGTTTTTCCCATCCTGGAGTTCAACGCAGGAAGTAATGAACTTCTCAGCCCTATGCTAATATTAGAAAAGTCATAATTGGGGTACCAGAAGGTTTGTAGAAGGTGCTACTGAGGTGAGGGAGGGGAGCGGTTCGAGATCGTCTCTGGTTTTCGTACTGAAAGCTTCCCGGACTGCAGGATACACAGCCGCCTGGGTGACCTCTGCAGGGCTTGGGAGTGAAGGCACTGACGGTGCAGCAGTAACTTGTGATGCCAGGGACACAGAGTCTGCTTTTCTCTTCTGGAAGTGATTTAGAAATCAGATTTTACTAAATTGATGGATAATATTTTCAAAACACTGGTCATCAGCTTGACAGACGTACTACAACTACATTGAAGATTTATGTCAAAATACAAGATTTTATGTGAGTATTACCAGTTAATGAATGCTGACAGCCCATACTTTATATACACTGAGCACTTTATTAGGTATACCACCTAGTATCTATTTTATCAGTTCCACTTACCATATATAAAAAATAAAAATCACTCTGTAGTTACAGACCATTCCTTCTGTTCCATACATCTCTACATACTTTGTTAGTCCTCTTTGCCCTGTCCACTAATGGCCAGTAGCCCCACAGGACCAGCACCAATCATCTACTATTTGCATGGTGGACCATTCTTAGCACTGCAGGGACACTGACTTGGCGGTGCAGCGTTAGCATGCTCTGAGCTGCTATCAGATACAGAAGTACTTCTGGAGTTTTTAAATCACTAACAGTTCACTCCATGAGGTACATCTACCATATTGCTCCACCTTGCAGGCGTTTCTTCATCAACACTCACAGGATGCAGGTGGCTGGACATTTCTGACAGGTGGAATACTGTCAGTCCATCAGCCATGTCTGATCCACTCACACCAGCACGACCCATGTTAAGAAAGCAGCATCACTGCAGTGCTGAGAATGACTCAACACCCCATCTTACATCCTTTTTTGGGGGTGGTCCTGAACATTAAAGAACAGACTACATAGCGAACCGTTATAGTAAACGGAACTGGAAACAAGCGGCGTACCTAATAAAGTGATCAGTGAGTGGGATGTTATACATATTATACAGAACACAACTAGAACTTGTTTACAAGCTTTACCATATCTACAAGCAACATTTTGGTTTTAGCGGTGCACAATTGTGACATACTACCACGCGTGTTAGTGTTTGTTCTTTATTGCCTCAGATTAATGTCGGTCTTAGGGTCAAATCTCTTGCCCCTGTTCTGTTAGAACTATCCTAAAATACACAACTAATCTAATCTACATGACCGAAGCTCACAATTTAGTTACAGCCAGTTCCTAGCCGCTAGTACTGAATATCACACCAGCTACAAAGGGACGACGGAGGCACTTACTTTACACTAGACATGTGAGATGCAACCTCAAGCTCATGCAACGTCACAAGACAGCTGAACACACATCCTAACTGCCCTACTCCACATGCACAGGTTTGCAAATATTCCTCTGGTCAACACAGGGACATATTCATAGTCATGTCCAGACAGCAGGGCAAACTGGAAGCTCTTGGATGCCTGGTCATTAGTATATCAAAACATTACAAAACCTTTCCAGGCTGAAGCCTCATCTCAAATTATTTCAAAATACATTCGTGGTCAAACACTTTTATACGGCTAGAAAATACCATCCCTCCCACGTCATGTTCAAAGACATTATTTTGTTAGGGTTTTATGGTACCATGTTATATCAGGCCCATTCCAGCTCAGTTTCTTGCAGCAACTGAAAAGTTAGTGTAGAATGGGCAAGGTTTGGCTGTACCGGTGTGGGAAGAGTTTTGCCTCTGGAAGGAGCTGAAGCAGTTTGAACGTTGAGATCTAGACTCTTCCTCTGAATTTGAACAGAAAGGAAGAGAGCACAGTTAAAGGGAACAAATCATCGTTTAATTTAGGCAAAACTGATCTGCCTCGACACAACTGAGGCCAAATTAGAAACAATGCAGCTGAAACGTTTCAAAATGTTTTGTGAATTAAATATTTTGCTGTTACCCAATCATTTTGTAATGGCACAATCTAAAATTTGGCTTCAAAGCTGGCCTCGGGTTAGAGGGGCTTGAGAAGCAGCTAATTATACGGTAAGCATGTGCTGTGTGAAGGCACTGTGCTGGCACTGATCCTCCCTTACCACTTCTCTTTCGGGTGAGCTGGGGCGTGAGCCAGGCAGGCCGTTCTTGGTGGGCGTCTTTGCCTCCTTTTTAGGGAACTGGATTTTTTTCATGTCCAGCCTATCAGGAGTGACCCATTCATCCAAGCGCTTGTTGACTGAAAACAAAGAATACTCAGCAGCTGAAGCGTCCCATCCATCCAAACTGACCATTTAAGTACAATTTCTTCGATTGAAGTCAATTTCTGATATAGTAACGCTATACTGAGAGGTGTGGGATCACGTGGACATAAAAAGAAAAAGACAGTGCTAAATGAAACCTGAAGATTACAGAAGAACAAAAAAAATCTGTAATAAATGTTTACCTGAAGTAGCAATAATTACATATAACAACAACAACCCCAGAAAACATTTCTGTATCCATTTCTACTAATTATTTTTATTTGGGCTAAATGCTACAAAATAGTTTGTCTAGAAACGCACCGACTGCAATTTTCTCGGCCGATTATTTTAAACGGGAGATGGGCAAATTCTGATTTTGCTCCATTCGGATTTTCTTTCCGTCTATGAAATTCCAAATGCTAGCATACAGAAACATTTTAGTTCAACATTTCATTTCCTAGAAACTTCCTAAAAGAGACAGCAAGGCCTGCCTGGAGCTGGCTAGCTTCAGCTTCAACTCCTTTGCCTTTGTATGTTTCGTCAAGTTCTAGATATTCAGCAATGTAATGCTGCTTTAATTTAAATGTTTTCTGGTTTTTTGGAGCCTTGTTCCTCCACGGATTATCGGTTATATAAGAATTGTTTATATAAGACTGATCAGCCAATCACAGGTTACAGCTGATCACGCTCCGATTCCAGTCAATTTCACTGAAATTAATACACCATAATGTAAATAATGATTATAGCAGCGTACAGCAGTCAGAAAAACACGGCTTACAACCATAACAACCAAAGCCATTGTATGTTATGCAATTTGAACCGTCGACCTTCTGGTCAGCAGTGTAGTACCTTAACTGCTGTATTCGATCCAGCTCTAACCCAGATAGCATTTAGCAGAACTTGCCACCAGGTTCACTCGGATATGACGGAGCTATTGTAAGTTTATTTCCATTTGAGAAATTCAGGGCACTGAATGATATTTAGAAATCTGATACAGCACTGTATCAACTAGTTTAAAATGGGATCTGTGATAGTCATACATTTCATAGTGTTGTAGATATTTTTAAAAGTGCTTTTACACCTCCGTTGTTAGCGACTGTATCACATTGATATTGGACCATAAACGTTACAGCTAGACGTTCAACATGGTACTTACAGTCAATGTAGTGAACATAGTAGAGTTTCTTCCCAGGCACCTCTTTCACACTGAGAATTTCAGCCAGTGCTGCAGAGGGAATACAATATGAAAAATAGTCAGCAGGAACATTCAGATCAACTGCATATAAGATACAGATAGCTGCAGTATGAAGCATAACCAGTGTGACTGTCCACTTCTTATCAGCTTTACTAGTTTATGATGTGCCTATGTGCTCTTGAAGCTCAGTGTTTTGTTTACATGCACGGCTTCTGTGCGCCGCCATGACAGCTGCTTTATTATGCTGCTAGCGTGTTAGCACGTCGGCTAGCGGCCGCTCCACTTACGCCATTCGTCTTCATTTTCTTGGTTTTTTCTAAGCACGGGAAGCCGACAGCCCTCTACAAGCTCCATCTATTAAGACATAACACGTTAGTGCCTGACCAGACCTTACCACAACCCAGTACATATTTCATTAAAACTGTCATTTGAACGACGGAAAACACGAATTCAGCAACCGCTTACCCCAGACTCCGCCATTTTGGTCATCACTGTGAATCAAAGCCAGGGTTGCCAGATTGAGGCGATGGTTTCTATCCATAATGAGTGATTAATACCCGCCAAAACTGCGCGAAAAACAAACCACAAGCTACGTTCATTTTTGATTATTATTTGATTTTATATATATACACAGTTTTATTTTTTAATTAATTGATTATGTTTAAAGCGCTATTATTTTTAAACATACATATGATATGCTATTAGGCAGGTAACTAATAATACACAAATAAGTACCAATAAATTCGTTATTTAATATGAATACATAATGGTATAAATAATGAATAATATAAAAAGAACATTATTACAAATTAGACAAGCAATAAAAACATAAGTGACCATTCCAGTTTATACCAGCAGAGCTGTGCCATGCAACTCATTATCATTCTTTTGTGTTATTTAGTTTGTATTTTCCCACTAGTCCCCACTGTGAGGTTCAACCCAGAGTTAAAATGGCTAGCCTTGCTGATGTGCTATTGGCTGGTTATTAGTGACATGCAAAATACTCAATTAAAGTTACCTGAATATTGGGAGAAAATACGTTTTCGACTTTAGAAGCTTTGTAAATCGACGCGGTTTATTACTTATAGGCTGTATGTAAGTAATTAATCATAATAAACCAGTCCACATGTTGGTAACCCTCCAAACGGCCGTTGACAACCTGTCTCGAAAATAATCCATTCAATCTAGCACGAAACCTACCAACCTGGCAACAGTACGCCAGGACTTCTTGGAGGTGAGGCCAAACCAGCTGAGCTGAGATCAAACGTGCAGACCTGACAGAAGTTAATTCATTGTTCTATTCTTTCAGTGCCCACCGTAACCAAGTTCAGGGAGCTGGACCCTGGGCTCAAGGTGGGAACCAGCTTTAGATAGGATGCCAATCCATCACAGTTCACACGTGCACACACACACACACACACACACACACACACATTGAAACACTTTTGAGACACCAACTGACCTATTGCAGAATTCAGTTAATTCCAGGTCATACAGAAAAACAGTGACCCTAAGCACAAAAGTCGTTCAAACAATGGTTAAAGAAAGATGTGCAAGTCATGTTAAATTACTAACCTTAATCCAATAGAAATTGAAAGGACCTGAGGAAAATCCAAACAAAAAAACAAAAAAACAATAACAAACCCAGATCTGAAACTGTTCAGAGGAATGGCTCCAAGACGATGTCCAGGACTGATCCTTCAGCTGAAGTTTTTGGTGCCCAAAGGGGTCACACCAGATACTGAAAGCAAGGGTTCACACACTTTTTCCACTCACAGATACATAGTATTTGATTAGCTTCCTCAATACTAATCACCACACAAATTTCCATCACACCCGACCATTCCAAAACATTAACTTTATTTTTCTTTACCCATTATTTGGTAGAACGACTTGTGTGCTTAGGGTCGTTATCTTGCTGCATGACCCACCTTATCTTGAGATTCAGTTCATGGGTAGATGTCCTGACATTTTCCTTTAGAATTCTGTGATATAATTCAGAATTCATTGTTCTATCAATGATAGCAAGCCAGCCTGGCCCAGACGCAGCAAAACGGGCTCAAACCATAATGCTACCACCGCCATGTTTCGCAGATAAGGGTCTTATGCAGGAATGCAGTGTTTTCCTTTCTCCAAGCATAACGCTTCTCATTTAAACCAAAAAGTTCTACCACATAAATGTATATTTGTCTCAATAAATAAATGACCAAGTCTAAACCTTTTGTCTCATTTGTTTAACTGGGTTCACTTGTGTTAAAATCTGATGATGTTTTAGGTCATATTCATGCAGGAATACAGAAATTTCTAAAGGGTTCACAAACTTTCAAGCACCGCTGTACATACAGTACTGTGAACTAGATCGGGCATACGATTGTTTTAGCAATGTTAGCTATAGTTCCCAGTCTATTTATCGAAATCCAACAAAATGCAGAAAACTGGTATGCAGTTTTTAAAAAAAACTGGAAAACACATTTGAAAACAAACCAGTTACCTATAAGTTAAAATGGCAACTGTTTAGCATGACCTCACCTTACACTTGAGCAATCATTATACCATTTCTAATACAACAAATCTAATGGTGGCCTAAGACTTTTGCACAGGACCCAATCTACGTTTTCATAAAAAAGGAAATAACCATTTCCTTAAAATGGCAACTTGTTCCCAGATTTGTAAGCTTAGACCAGCCAGTGCCTTTGTTACACATCAAATACCGGTGAAACAACATTTAGTTTAAAACTTGATTATCAGTTTCCTGCTTAAACTTTTTATTCACACCAATAATACAGCTAGAATCCGAACATTTCAATCCCAGTTGGCTGCAGAAAACCATATTCATGCTTTCATTTCCAGCTGCTTTGCTTACTGCAACTTTCATCTTGTAGGCATTAACTCTTTATTAATGGGCTGAGGTAGCCTAGTGGCTAAGTCACTGGAGCAGAAGGTCCAGGGTTCATATCCCACCTCTGCTACGCCACCACTTTTGGGTCCTTTATTAGTCCTTTAGTAGTCCATTATGTTTGAGCTAATTGTAAAAGTATTTGAGTCCTTGAAAAGGGTTATTATTGTTATTATTATTATTATTATTATTATTATTAATGTTTAGTAGTGGAGTACAAATTATGTTAATCATTACTGAATGAGGATTTTAATGTAGAAGTCGTAATTATCTAAGTATCAGTATAGTGATGAACGTTATGCAAAACAATATTTTAGTGTTATAGAAGTACTGGCTATAAAAGCAGATACGAATACAGGCCTAACTGCACGGAAACACAAGGAGGCGCAATACTACTTATTATACCAGAACATGCTGCCGAGTGTCGCGGCTTCCTGAGCCAAAACAATTGTTACCACAAGATGTTCCGGTTCATATTCACTCACATCAAGGAAGAAACCTAACCTACCAAGCAATTGGTACACACAGATGGTATTCATGATCACATTTAGAACTGAGGAATCCCTGTCCTGCCGGACCCCTGGTGTGCTCATGCACTAATACGCACAGTGTCAGTTTAGATATGGTGTTAGGTGTTAGGTTTCTAGTTGAATTAGATGTCATGAAAGGGTTATGAACCAGGATTTAGAAGCAGTAATGTACAGAGTCGAGAGAGAAGCGATATCATTTACAATGCTTACTGAGCAAAATGTTGGTTTCCACCCCCAAACTTTAGATCCTGTAGTCACGCACACAACATTACACGGTACTTTCTGCTTTTATTCATGTTGACATTTCCATGACTGCTGCTCCAGATGATGAAAACACTACATTCGTGCACATTTTTGGACAGAAAATTCGGTCTTTCCAACGAGGCTCAATAGTGTTGTCCATTGTAATGGTTGTATACGAAACAGAAACCAATCGTAACTTTTCCACTGACCACTTTACACATTTGTTCACTACTAGTTAAAATGTTCTTGTTCTTAAACTGAAGCTTTCCTACTGCAGATAAAATCCATGCCAAAGCCGTTATAACCGTTTTCAGGGCGGAACACCTGTTTCCTGACGCCGTCTCCAGTCTTTCACCATTTAAACTCTTCAGAGAGCTTCATGGCCTCCTGTCAGTTTGTGAAAGAGCTCCTCATTCAGCGTGTCATTTTGCTCGCGGTTTCGTGTCGACATGAAGATGTAGCCGCCGATGTACTCGTGCACGATTTTACAGTTTGCCGTTACACAGCTGAAAGCCACATTCACGTTACCGTTGAACTCAATGGCGACCTGAAACACAAAGCAGATTTACAGTCCAAACTGCCTAAACATGAGATCAAGAGCTAGCATGGATTATTTCAGACATGCACAGGAGGGCCAGGGGTCTGAAACCACTAGTGAAAACGCTTCCATAGGTAACCTATGTCATGCTAATGTCATACTAATGTCTAATATTCTCTACGTTATTACAGTCAAACCTTGGGAACCAAACACCTGTTTACACGAACATTTCAGACATTGAATGGTCCGTTTGAATATTTCTTTGCTCCCAAATTCAAACAGAAAAAAGACATTTTTTTAATCACTTAATGGTGCAATCTTCCAAAAAATATTATTCCAGTCTAATCGGTAGTGATAAGGCACCAATCCAGTATTCCAATAACCACAAAACCCAAGCGAATAACTAGCAAACCATAACAGGCATGTGTATTGTTTTATTTTTTGTTTTATTTAACTACTATACCTGCTATAACTACTATACTATACTCACAAAAATGAGCAATTAGCAGTGCATATTGTGTATACATATACAATTTCAGTCAACAGGAGCATTTAAAAAAACTTGTAATTCTGAAACTGAAACCTCAATGACTTCATCTCTTAAATGTAATGTATTTATTATTGTGGTTGTATTCCAATCCTTTACTTTGTTCATGGTTTTAAACACCGATTACATACAAATATAGGTGTAAAAAACTACTCATTACTAGTTACGGGGAAACGACCTCAGAACCAATGAAGTGGTTACGGCACTTAACTGCAGTAGTGTTTTAGACATTACTTAATGCCATCCTGCTGGCCTGAAGGACAGGTCATAACGCCCTCAAATCCATGCCAATTTAGGGTGACTGAACGACCTAACGTGCCCGTCTTTGAACTGTGGGAGGAAACCTGGAGTAAACCCATACAGACAGGCTGCTCCACCCTGGGATTGAATCTGGGACGTTCTTGCTGTGAGGCGGCGGTGGCGCCCCACCGAGCTTCTCATTAATTACACACAGCGGGACACGTTAGTAGACACCAACTGACCAGAGTAGCTGGACAAAGACATGAGAAGACATGAGAAGAATGCATACCTTTCACACACCACTGTGTGTCCCTGATAATTTTGTCAACAGATTTAATGAACAAGAAAGGCATTAGGCATGTTGCACACAGTTTCTAGGTTTAGGGTTTTGAGGAACAAAACACAAAACAGACTTGCAGCCAGACAGAACAGAAACACGGCAGCCCACCTGTTTGATGTCCCAGTTGACATTCCACTGTCTCATCGTGTTGTACCTCCATGTCTTCACCACTTCGTCGATGCTCAGGTCGATTCGGATCAAGCGGTTATTGGCGATGCCCAGCACCTCATCTTTACGGCATCCTTTAAACCTGTGTAAAAAGACGGTGAGGGGACTATATTGCCGCCAAACTAGCTACAAGGGGTACATGACTTCTCATATAAACATGTGCATAACAATATCTATATTTCAGCTGGATATGAGGATCATCCTACAATGAAAGGAAAAGGAAAAACTATATATATATATGGGAGTTTTTCCTTTCCACTGTCGCCATAGGTTTGCTCAGACTGGGGATTGGCTTTTTTTTTTAGATAATATACTGTTTTGAAGCTGCTTTGAGACAATTCTCCATTGTAAAAAGCGCTGTATAAATAAATTTTGATTGATTGATTGACTACAGGATGTTGAATGGCATCCCATTTTGTATCCATACGTATTAACATGGTTCCCAGCAACAACGTGTCCTCTTCTAGGAAGGATGTCTACAGAATTTTGTACAGTGTCTGTGGGAATTCTCGCTCATTCATCCAGAAGAGCTTTTATGCACGAGAGAACTTACAATCTCCATCCTCTAGTTCATCCCAAAGGTGTACGATGAGGTGCAGGTCAGTCAGTTTTAGTCAGTACCCAATCTCACCCAATCTCGCCTTTAGGGATCTCGTTTTGTATACTGGGCCACAGTCATGCTGGAACATAAAAAGGTCTTCCCCAAACTGTTCCTACAAAGCATATAGTTGTCCAAAAAGTTATTATATCTCCACCAGATCTCACAGTTGGCACGATGCAGTCAGAAAGGTAAAGTTTAGAGAGAGAGGCACAACTCATGACAGATTCTACTCCTCCGGTGTCCAGTGTTGGCATGCTTTATACCTGCTTGGTATTGTAAGGCTTGCATGCAGCTGCTTGACCACGGAAGCCCAATGCCGCAACGCTCAGAGTTCTTTTGCAGATGTTAATGAAGAGGTTTCGAACTGCAGTTGCAGTTATTGAGTCGGCAGAACGTTTGCGACTTCTATTCACTCTGTGCCTCAGTAATCATTGACCATGCTCTCTCTGTAAATTAAACTGGCCTGACACTGTGTCTGAGTAGATGTGGGTCTAAACACTTTCACTTTGTGATAATAACACTCTCAGTTGATTGTGGAATATCCAGCGTTATGAAATGTGTACATCTAACATCCAGGAGAGAAGGAATTTCACAAACTGACATGTTTCATTGACAGCAGATTATTACAGTAGAAGGTAAAAAAATGTTGCTGTGCCCCATTAAAATCACGGTGATAAAGCTGGACACACCACACAAATTCACTAAAGTGACTACATTTACAGTCAGACTCAATTTCTTTAAGATTTTCTTGTTGGAGTAGTGGAAAGGAATCTGAAATACGTCAGTTATGCTCCAGAATAGGCAATGATAGCTCCCAGCTATATGTTTTGGCCACTAGTACATATTACAGCACTAATACAAATGAATTGATTAAACTAGCAAAACATAACCTAAACAAAATGAATGCATGTTAAATTATTTAGGGTTAAAAACCTATAGAAAGTAGTTTAACATACACATCCAGAATGTTCTAGGTTGGATCCATTTCTGGGAATTGAGCCCAAGCATCAACCTTGGGCTGACGAGCAGTATTTATCAAGAAGGATGTGTAGCAAGAGCATCAGTTATCTTACCTGACCACGAAATATGAGAGGCCAAAATCAGGCAGTGCTTGCCAAATCTGAAGGAACTTCTGGATGGCATCCGTGAGCGAAAGCTGTGCTATGTTCTGATAGGCTTCTAGAATCCGAGGAGAAAGCTAAAAGAGAGGACGTTTGTTTGAGTTTCTTCCACCAAATCCAAGTCGTTTACGCAAAAAGCTGGAGAACGTTGCTATTTAAAAACAAGAAGCCTACAGGGCGAAACCATTTGTGATAACTCTGCCTGCCATGCATCTTATTGCGAATTCTCCACAAAGCTTACATAATGAAATCCATAGTATTTACTGAAAAATGAACTCAGACAGTAGTAGAACATGAATGGGAGGCAAGACAAAAGGAGGAACAAAGCAAAAAGGAAACTGTCATGCTCGGTGTGAACAGACAAAGGAGACGCTAACGTCCAGTCTAACAATACTGAGGACTAACGGACAATGTGGTACCGAGCAAGTTGACAGTATAGGGACAAAAACACAGGACTAAACTCTATAAACGTTTCCATTTACAGTATTTAGCAGACGCCCTTATCCAGAGCGACTTACAAAAGTGCTTTAAGACATCAGAAACATGATCCGTTCCTAATAATCAGGAATCTAAACACACAGTACAGAGAGCTAAGACCAGGGTCCACAACACAAGACAGCGTTCAGTGCATGTAACAAATACTGACAAAACACGAAAAGGAGCATCAGGGGCAAAAGGAGTAGCAGGAACAAACTGACAAAGTCACCCCTGAACAAAGTGCAAGGAAGCGTAGAAGAAGGCGAGTCTATAAAGGTTAAACACATTGCGGAAGGATAAAAGGGTCAGAAGGACCATGCAGCCATGTAGGATTCAGTAAGTCACTCTGAATAAGGGCTTCTGCTTAATACTTTTAAATGCAGCAATCAGGCTGCTCTCTAAGCAAGAAAATAACAAAGCAAGTATAGTTCAAGTTGCAAGTAAACTAAATGCTGGAATTTATTAGAAAGTAGTTACGTGCGAATGCAGCCCAGAACTGAAATCCCATTTAGAGTGTTGAATTCTGTGTAATTCTGTGTAATTTAATATCTAAATAGCTTTGGCTCAGTATGTCACTGTTTGATGGCTGCAAGTCAAAATGATGCGTCTTTACAGGTATGCAGACTTTAACGTTCACATTACGCCCTGTCAAAGAGGATGCTGTCAGAAATAGACACTTATTTTTTAGGCTACTGTGATATAAATATAAAGGGTATATTCACAACTGCATGCAAAAAAAAAAGGGAGAGTCAGAAATCCCCCGAAAACACAAGTGGAACGCTAACCTGAACTGTTATACACTTGCTAATCCTATTTTAATGAATGGAAATTCATAATGCCACCAGAGTTTCACAAAATAATAATATATATTAGCTTTTCTTTCCTTTTGTGTCTTGTTTACGGACTCTCTCTACATATTAAACAAGGAAACAATGCAAATTGCAGAGCTGGAGCTGTAGGGGTTCTGCTCTTGTTTTTCGAGCTTTTACTGTTTACTGTTTACTCTTTAGTCAAGTGTTATCTCGGGATCTACATAGCTGCATGTGCTAGTTATAATATTGCTATATTTAGGCTTTGAATTGTATGATAGCGTGGATGCCAAAGTCAAATTTATTTCTGTAGCACTTTTTACAAAAGCGCATGGTCTTAAAGCAGCTATACAATATTATATAATCTTAATATAATCCTAACCCAAATTGAGTAATTCTAGGGCAACAGTGGAAAGGAAAAACTCTCTGAATATAGACGGAAGAAACCTTGGGAGGACCGATAAGGGACGCACCCTCCACGGGGGGGCCAAAATGTTAATTGAAATAATTAAGTTGTAGTAACATCAAGATAAAAATAAATGTTTATTTGCCTGAATGAATAGATTTTAAGTTGTGTATTTCCTTTTTGCAGTTTTCAGTCTGAAACAATGGCATGCACACGCTCTGAAGTGGGCGTTTGTATAAAACTGCCCATCGTCAAATTCATTTTTTTGCCAGCCATCAATTTTATTTTATAACGCAGGGCATTGTCATGCCGTGACCATTTACACGTCGCCCATCCATACGGTTTTTCACCCTGTGATTTTGATTGTACTGTTCTATGTACTGTATTATTATTATTATTATTTTATTTCATCTCCAGGCGTTTTCTTTACAGCTGGTGTCGTTTGGTAAAGCTTTGTTTCCTCAGTCACAGGCAACCTCGACCGACCCTTTTCCCAGCCTGGCTGTGTTTGGATGAAATGCTATTCCTGTGCCAGCAGGGACACAATAACATCTTATCTAAAGGATCAAGGGTTAAATATGGAGGGAATTCATTTGAGGATTATAATAATACGCTGGTATAAATAAGCAATTAAAATAGAAATCTGTAATAAATGGTAACTAGATTTCAATACTGTATACTCTAACATGCTACATCGGGCGGTGCTGTACAGCGTCATTGCCGTTTTGACCTCATTTATGGCTGCATTAAGAGATCTGCATTTCCTATTATCATTTATGATACTTTTAAAGACCTTGACCGTCATCAAATGGATGTTAATGGGTGGACATTTATCTAGTTTTGTATGTAAAAGACATTTGTACAAAGCAACAAACAAGGATTCGGTGTATTTCCAGGACAACCAAAATGAAATAAACAAGATACAAGAGAGAACTGTGTTTGGTGCTACCTGCTTAGGTTTATACTTCTTTTGATAGCGTGGAGAGACAAGGCTGTGCGTGTTGATGCTCTCATCATTTGAGGCCGCTTTATTGCCTGGTGTGGTCTTCTGCATGGCCAAGAAGGACTGAATACTCTGGACCTCACTCGAGTAAGTAGTATCAGCCAAGGTCTTTCCCTTCGAGGCCAAACGGCATGCAGCCATCCATTTGCTGTACTGCTGCTCCTGTGCAGAGGCACAAGAAGGTGGAACAAGAGCTTTAATCCAACAAGAAAACCTCAGCCAGAAGAGTAATAAACTGACATAAACCGACTTACGTTTTCACAGCGTAGATAGACCTCATTCATGCCGTCCGGTTCAGGAATCAGCAGTTTGATGCAGAACTTCTGCGTCGCTACACTCACATCAGGAGCCACTTCACAACCTGGGAATGAGGCCTTATTAACATGTGTGTGTTTTGGTTACTCCAATCGTCCCGTTTCTACCGCTTGGGTGGATACTATTTGCGCAACCCCATTTCCAATGAAGTTGGGACGTTGTGTAGAACATGTAAAAAATAGAATACGATGATTTGCAAATCCTTTTCAATTCCATGTTCATTTGAATACAATACAAGGACATGATATTTAATGTTCAAAGAAATGAGCTTTATTGGGTTTTTTTTTGCAAATATTCACTCATTTTGAATTCAGGAAACACCTGTTTGGAACATTCCACAGGTGAACAGGTTAATTGGAAACAGGTGAGAGTCATGACTGGGTATAAAGGGAGCATCCCCGAACGTCTCAGTCGTTCACAAGCAGGGATGGGGTGAGGTTCACCACTTTGTGAAGAGCTGAATGAACAAAACGTCCAACAGTTTAAAATGCCAGCTTAAGATGCCAGCAGTATCAGTTTGACGGAGGAAGGATTTGAACCCTGGACTTTCTGGTCCACAGTCCTGTACCAGAACCACTAAGCCACCACAGTCCCAATAGGATGTTTCACAGTATAACATGTAGCAAACTAATCCAGTACGATAAATACAGAACTCTTTTAATCGTTTTTAAATGGCTGTTTGAAGCGTTTTAGTTACTGCAACACTAGAGTGGACACTTTGAACCCGCTGGCGGATATAAAGTATACCCGACGTTCTACCAACTGAAGAAGCTTGATCAGCAATTGGTCTTTTTGGAAGGGTATCAGCCAAGAAATCCCTTTTTTTTGTAAGGGGAACAGGGTGAACAGGCTAAGATATGAAAGAGAATTATAGACTGACAAATCCAAATTGTTGACAAAGTTACATATGGTCATTATATCTTTGCTAAGAAACATATCGAATGAAGACATAAGGCTTTCGACAAGCTGGACGTGGAGTGGAAATGGAAAACGTACTGGATTAATATTATTCCTGAAACCTTTGAAATTTTGAAAGGACAGTCAGCATATCGTTTAACGAAAGCGCAGACCAGCAAATACTGAAAGATGGTTTAGCCAGGTCATATCACAACACTTCTAATAACACAATCCTTATTAAACTCAAGCTATTTAAAAACAACTACAGTACGGTATGGACGCTAAGGAAAGTTCCGTGTTTGCATGTTGTTTCTGAGTTTAATCACTATGTACACATTGAACTTCACACAAAGGGTAAATTATGCTGAAGTAGATTGTGTGTGTCTGTAGACATCGTTACCTTTAAGGTTCATCTGCTGTATAGGCTCTTTGCCACTCTCCTCTTTGCTCTTATAGTACAAAATGGCCATGTCTTTGAAGGTAAACCAGAACTGCTTGTACTTCTTTAGCGTCTGCTTCTTTGGCCTGGAGATTGGTTATGTGGTTTAAAATGGTATCGTATGATAGAGCATAATGTAGTAAGGTATATGATATGACATGATAATGTAATTTAGTATAGTATTGTGTGATAGCATATAGTATAATAGGTAATATCATATAGCATTGTTTAACATGGAGCACTATAGTACAAAATAGCAAATGCAATATATTGACAAATATCTCGCCTGCCTTCACATGTCTGTGAACTTGAGTGACATCCCATTCTTAATCCATAAAGTTTAATACGAAGTCAGTCCAAACTTTGCAACTAGAACAGTGTCAGTGCTTCTATGGAAGACTTTCTACAAGGCTTAGGCACGTGTTCATTTGAATTTTCGAACATTTTTCCCAGAGAGCATTTGGCTTCACTTCAGGTAATTCCAGATGTTCTACCAAGTTAAATTGGGACCTGTGCAGGCGGGTCAAGTTCTTTCACACCAAACTCGCTCATCCGTGTCTTTATGGATCTTGCCTTGTGCTCTAGAGTGCAGTCCTGCCGGAGCAGGTCCATCCTCAAACTGTTTGGGAGCATGAAATTGGCCAAAAATATCACTTATGTTAAAGAGTTCCTTTCACTGGAACTAAGGAGATGTGACAGCCCTGCACCATAAACAAGTACCGTTCTCCTGGAAACCACCAACTACCAGATGGATAAATGTGATATATATATATATATATATATATATAAATACTGGAATATTTGTTAGCAAGCAAATTTCATGACTGGATTTGTGTCAAGATGTCATTTTATACACTGTGGGCACGGATTTTCCTATGTTAAGTTATAGTTAGCCCAATGTTAAAAAACAAACAAAATATTATACGCAGTCATTTATTTATTGAGGAAATTGATCCACTATTGCGTGTGAGTGTTTATATATGTATATAAATAATATTAATATATAAATATATTATATTAGGGATTCATGAGTCCTTGGTTCTGTGAATTTAGAATTTAAAAGCGGAGGGCTACTCGCTTTGTTTAACTTGTGCTGGCTATTGAAAAATGTTTTTATCTGTTCTCTGTAAGGTGAGGGAATGTATTTATCTTACCTAAAAATCTTCAAATAGTCATGCAGCTCAGGTTCTGTCATTGTGTCCTGTGACGAAGACAGACATACAGACATTTACAACCCATTTAGGGCAGTTTTACAGTTTCTTTCATGAATGTGGTGTTAATATTTATAGCACCGTTAATCATACACTCAGCCAAATGCAGCAGACATTTAACCTCATTTCATTGGTCAGCTGATGCGATTAATTCTAATCCTAAGACATTCAGAGCTTAAATTGATCGCAGTGCTGTAGCTGATATTCACCAGGATTTCCTCTGCACTGGTCTCTGCATCCATCTTAACCTCCAGGCACTGCAAAGCCGAGTCCAAGTCATCCATGGCTGGACAACTATCTATCAACTGCTCTGTCAGAGAAACTTTTCCAATGTGGTACTAAACAGACAAATGGATAATTAGATCGGTACCCAGTGATCTCAAACAACAGGTCTAAAGCAGATGCCAAGTTATTAATAAATGACCACCATTACAATCCTTTTTTTAAATCCATTTTTGTATACATGGCATATGCACTAAACTGAACATGACTTTGTGACTTTGAACAAAACTTAAAACGTGATTTTAGTGCCCGTCATGTGAGATGGGGCGCGTAATGGAACGTTGTTATCTTTCCACAGATATATAGGTAAAAATGAATCTCTTTAAATCACGTTATATGTGACACGTGACACCTTTTGATTTGCTGTAGCGAAAGATTGGACAGGTTGAACCTCATTACGCAGAGGAACCTGCAATTTCTGATGTTTGTTTGCATGACACTGTCAGGAGCCTCTCCAAAAATACAGATTCTTTTTTAAAATGGTCTTGGTCTTGGCTGGTTCGGGTCGCCATGCACAGTGGGACGACCCCACAAAAACTGTGTTTATTTGAGAAATAATAATTGAATAAAAATGGTAAAATTAGTGATCATGTTTCAAAACCTATTTGCTCCATAATAAGGTACAAGTCAAATATGAAATGCGGTCTTATATATCAGTACTTAAATAAATTATCATAGAATAAACAAAAATCATATTTTAAACTATGTTATGTACTTATCAGTAATTTATTAGCTACACCACACTGTTTCAACACTTTGTAGTTTTGCAATTACAGACTGTAGTCCATCTGTTTCTGTACATGCTTCGTTAGTCCCCTTTACTTTGTTCTTTAATGGTCAGGACCCCCACAGATAGAGTACTATTTGGGTAGTGGATCATGGATCACACGGTAATGATACTTTGATGCTTTAAAACTCCAGCGGCACTGCTGTCTTTGATCTCTACCTGGTCCTGTAGGGGTACTGGCCATTACTTAACAGAATAAAGGGCAGTGGCAAAGTATTTAGAGAAAGAAATGGACTACAGTCTGTAATTGTAGAACTACACAGTGTTCTGATAATGATATGATAGGTGGAACTGATCAAATGGGTATTGCGTGTAGAGTTGTACCTAATAAAGTGAACAGTGAGTGTTTAATTAAACCACCAGCCAGAATTGAACAAACTGCTGATGAATCTATAACTGTACTGATGGAACAGTAAGGTATTCAATTCAAATTCATTTCTATAGCGTCGTCTCAAAGCAGCTTTACAATCTTATGTGGTCTTAAAAGGCCAATCCCAAACTGAGCAAGCCTAGGGTGACAGTGGCAAGGAAAAAAAACTCCCATAAAGTAAAAGGAAGAAACCTTGGGAGGAACCAAGGCTCAAAATGGGACCCGTCCTCAATGGGTGGCCCAGATGGTAATTAAGTAAATACTTAAAAGTATACTAAAGTCATAGTAAAATTAAGTAAATGATTTAATATAAATCAATAATAATGTTTACGTTAGTAATAAAATAAGTAACAAAACAGATTCTAAAACAAAATAGATTTTAAAAATCAGTCCTCAGTGGGCGGTCCTTACAGGCACATCGTCTCCGAATGACTAAATGAGGTACAGGACTATTAATTAAAAACTTAAAAGCATCGCACACTGAGGCTGCTGTTCCTTTAACCCACAATTGCTTGGATTGTACATTGGATTGTATCAGTTGTAAGTCGCACTGCTAATGAAGAACACCGAATCAAAGTTTGATGGATTGGCAGATTGTTGTACCTGTAAGGCAGCAAAAAGCATCATTTCCTCTTCCGTGCAGTCAATCTCTTCCAGAAGAATCGCCCACTTAGCTTGCTCATAGAGCTGAGTTAAACGCACGGCGTCATACTGCACACAGGGATACACATCACTCTCTGCCAAAGAAGCCTTAAAGAGAGAACGCTACAACACAGCTACTGCACGCAGACATTCAAATGTTTTAAACCACCTGCGGTGCGAGATCGTAGAAGCTGTAATACTTAAAGCGCAGGAGAACTTTATCGTCTTCTTTTACTCCCTGCTGCAGAAGGGAACGAGACGAATCGAGCCACCTGAGAACATAAAACCAAGAACCCCATTGTTGAGCGGCAATATAAAGTGGAGCCGTGGGAAAAGCCATCGTCTCGTAGCCCTAGAGGACTGGTTTTCAGTCCCAGCCCGGCTGCCACCTATGTGGAGTTTTCACGGCCCACAGGACCAGCGCAGAGCAGGTATTGTTTGGGGGATCATTCTCACACAAGATGTTCCTCTGCTTCATCTCCACTGAAGTTGCTTCTGTCATCAGCCCACCATGGCCCGGCCAGGCCAGCGGGCAGTAACTCCCACAATCCTCTGGTCGGGTAGTGGCGTAATGCTGACTTATTTTCCTTTTTTTTTACTATACTATTACTGTAGTATATATTTCCGTAGTGTGTATATGTATATATGAATAGATAGATAGATCACGAAGTCTAACATAACTAAAGTTCCTATTCTGATATTCTTACCAGCCTAGGGTTTGGGCCCTAAAGAGTCAGATAGAGAATGAGACAAAACGAAAAAAAAATTGCAGTAATTCACTTTATTCTTTTGATCTGTCTGTGTGCAGGCTGGGGGATGGAGGCACTGGTGTAGATAAATATCTAAACATATTTTGGATATAAATTATATAGGGCACCTAATATGTTAATATGACCATTATAGTGCTTGGATTGTTATTTTGGATGTAACCACGCGGTTCTTTTACTTCCCCGTTTCTGACTCAAAATGCTGATAATGTGGCAAGCATTGCTTAAAAACATCATTACTAAGCTTAAAGGAGATTTGACCAGAGATGGTGACCACAATTGCCTTTTCACACTGCATACATTATTTATAAAGCTGAACATCATGTGACATGCAGCTGTCTGATGTGCATGTACACTGAAAAAAGCTAAGTCTGTAGAAAATGCTTTGACAGAAGCTACTGGATTTTCGCTGACCTGCTGTTAACTTGTGCTTTATCCACCTTGCTCGTTGGGCGGAACATTTTATTGATTGTCTCTGGGGCTGGAGCTGGCTGGCTTACAGACAACATCTTGTACACGGCCTCTGTCTCGGGAGATTCAGCAAAAAACGCAGGCATGCCGTTGGCCAGCTTAAGAATAGTACCTGCGGTGACACACAATCATGTTTTCATTCAAAACGTTTAACATTTTTTCCCCCTACAGTTAAACAGAGCTCTTTTTCTATTGACCTGTTGGCAGTGGTGCACACGTGATGTCATAAAGCTCTTCTCCTTCACCCTTTTGCTTCTTTTTCTTCTTTTCCTCTGGCAGCTTAAGAAGTGACAGCTCCTCCGGGTGACGGATGTCTGTGTGATAATGGGACAAGTAACAAAAAGAAAAAAAAAAGCAGAAACTGATGGAATATTTTAAGCATGCAAATTAAAAAAGACACACATAATCAGTCAAAAGTATTTGATTTCTGTTATGAGTTGGGTGTTAGGACCCAAGGAGACCCACGGCGTATAATAAGAATGGGGAAATAATATACAAAAAAGGATCAACACGGAGAAAAACATAATAAAAGAACTAAAAAAAGGCAATAAAGTGCACAGCTGTGTCGCGTGCATTAAATCACCGACCTCCCCAGCTGGCCAGGGTGCGACTAAATCGCGAAAACGCCCAAGCGCCAGGGGACAGACAGGGGTGCAGCGAGCGCGATAAAGCGCTCAATCGGGACGTCTCCCAAATCGCTTGGAAGCGCGCGTGTAGTGAAAGCGCGAGCGTCAGCGTAAAAAGGCGCCGAAGCGCCGCAGGGAGCCATACCGGGCCGCGTCTCAAATGGGGGGCGCCGCCGGACGGGGACGCTCCAAGCCGGGGCGCGTTTCATTGGGAACGAGCCGCTGGCTGGAGTGAGACTAGACAGCGCGTGACAGCCACACTCGTTAAGAACGTGCAGTCGGGTGGCGAGACTCTAGTCTGGGCGCGTCTCAAATCAAGCGGGCTGCCGGCTAGATTGAGGCTCGAAGGGGGCCGAGGACGGAACGAACGTGAGCCCAAACGTGCAAGGAGCGCACAGAGAAACCAAGCCGGGGCGCCTCTCAATCGGAGCGCGCGACCGGCTGGAGTCGAGCGAGTACGGAACGGGAAACCCTCAATCTATCCCTAATACTAGATTACCTCGGGGGTCCCGGGACGTTACCAGCTGACCATACTGACCGAGCGAGCGTCCAGAGTGCCGAGATGTGCGTGCGCACCGATGGTCGGGTGCGCGAATAGAATCAGACGACCTTGCAACGGACAGCGCTAGAACCCGGACTTAAATAGCCGGAGAAGCAGCTGTTCGTAATCGGGTCAAAATCGAAGGACCGTTTGTAAATCGCGAGGATCAGCGAGGACAGCGAAACGATCCGGGGCTAAAGGTAACGACCCTGACAATTTGCAGTTCAAATCTTTCAAATCCAGCTTCTCAATATGGACTTTGACTTGCCCACTCTAATACATGGAGCTTCTTCTGTTTTTAAAACCATTCATCTGTAGCTTTGACAGTTTGCTTTTTGTAATTATATTATTTCCTCCCTAGTTTCATGTCTGTAGGAGACTGGGACATGTTTTCTTTAAGGGTTGCCCTGTATGTGAACCCTTGCATATTGTTTCATTACTGACCACTTTCCCAATCTGGTGCAGATGGAAGAGAAACCTGTTCTCAGTAAGGCTATCACTGGTGACAAACTTGGGCTCCGATGTTTTTTTTGACATCTTGGATTTCACTCTTTTGCTTTTGCAGTTTTGTTCTGTCTGGACATGAAGCTAAAATTAGTTTAATGCTGCAATGGTTGCTGACCTTTTAGCAGTTTCTTCCATCTGCACCCAAGATCTTTGGAACTCAGGCATAGTGACCTTTGGGTTCTTGGTCAACCTTTTTTTTTTACCAAAGCCCTTCTCCTCTGATTACTTATTACCCATAGTTCTGTTTCCTCCAAACTTTTTCAATTGAACAATGATGGCGGACCCTATACTCTTGGGAACCTTCAGGGTAGCCCATTGTATGTAACCTTCTCCAGGTCTGTGCCACCACACAACCAAGTCTCTGAGTTTTACAGACAGTTCTTTGGTCCTTGTGGCTTGTTTTTTTGCTCTGATATGCATTATTAGATGTCTGACCTCATATAGGCAAAGGTGTTCGTCTTTCCAAATCATGCCCAGTCAACTGAATTTACCACAAGTGACCTCCAGTGAATGTGAGGATAATAACATCTCAAAGAGGATCACGAGAAATGGGAAGTTCTTTTTGGAATAGCAAAGGATCTGAATGTACGTGTGTCCATGTGGAATGTTTTTCCTTTTTAATAACTTTACAAAAGTTTCTAAAATTCTGTTCACACTTTCTCAGTATTGGATATTGAGTGCAGATTGATGGGGGAAACTTTATTTTGTGTGTTTGGGCACAAGGCTTTAACATAATGTGGAAAAGTGTTTTAATTATGTATTTGATTGTTTTCCACTGTCACTGGCTGCCACAAAAGTCAGTGAATAACAGAACCCCATGCTCATTAGGTCGCTGTTTTTTTCTCTCTCGATATGCCACTGGCTAATTTCAGTATTGTGTTGCATACTTCAGATTTTAATCTGTGGTGAGATAACAGGAAAAGTAAAAAGAAAGCAACATGCACAGTGGATCCTATCCAAAATGTCAGTTTTACACCAAGTCGAGGATAAAATGGACACTCACAAATGGGCAGTTTTGTGAAATAGATCTGAATCTCCTGAAATAGATCAAAGGAATGTGCTGGATTGAATAAAACACCTAAATTGTTTATGTGTAAAAAATAATTGAAACAAGTTTCCTTACCCAAACAATCACTTAAGTGTGTTGCTTAAAAATCGTTTGCTTTAAAACGTTTCATTTAGCTAAAGGAAAATCGTGAGGCATTTACTATTAAAGTTCCTGTAACATTTCACTGTTTCCATGACAAGGAATCATCAGTGGAAAAAAAAAAAACATCCACTGAACTGTTTGATGAAGTTTAATGGTTTTTAAACCCGAAATGGAAAACGATGAAGAAAACAAGAAAAGAACAAAACACAAAAAAAATCAGTTAATAAAAAGGTAAAAATAACAACAATAATAATTCATCATCCTCACCTATAAATGAAATAAATGTATTGCACCTATTATAAATTTAATTATT
>JAUZST010041547.1:0-26659 GCA_034779995.1 Parotocinclus haroldoi
AAGTGGTATTTATGAATGTAACTCTGTATTGTAGAGCTTGATAAAGGTTTGATAAAGTAATCCCTTACCCATGTGCTACCAACAGATACTTATCAATGACGGTTCTGAGGGAGCACACAGTGATCACTACTCCTGAACCCCAATTTAGGCTTTTTAGGACTGAAATCCCTCCAGATTCTGAATCGTTTAATGATCTTATGACAAAAATATCGATACTTAATCCCTTCCCCTTCTTTATTAGAGGAACATTGTTTATAAACATTTGGTGATAAACTGGAGGGAGTTCCTCTGATCATCTGTACTCCTCTATGATGCTGATCATCGTCCGTTTTTTTTGTTTCCGTATGTCACCAGGTCCGACGACAGCGACCAGGCTCACAGTTATTTTGGCAGGAAGTATGTCGGGGTCGGGACGGGGGGAACGCTGGAGGTTCACGGGCAGGAGAAGCTGTCTTGGACGTTCCTGAATAAAACGCTGCACCCTGGCGAAGGAAATGAGAAGAGCTACCACTTTGAGAGGAGCTGGGGCAACAGGGGGATCATCGTCCACATCGTGCACCCCGCCACGGGCGAGGTGCTGCACTTTGATAGGTCGGTGTGCTTCATGTACTTACCTGAAAGAGTCTTCTTTTAAAAAGTGGCTTCTTTAATAGGATGTTGAGTACCTTCCTGTTTAAAACATAAGCCTTATGTGTGAGGGGTTAGTGAGACCTCTAATGCTCCTGAATCGACCCCAGCTCAACATCTGCCCCGACAAGAAGCTCCTGCCCCTGATATATGAAAGAGTCAAGTCAAATCAAGACAAATTGATTTCTATAGTGCTTTTTAGAACGAAGCATTGTCTCAAAGCAGCTTTACAATCTTATATGATCTTAAAAGGACAATCCCAAATTGAGTGAGCCTAGGGAGACAGTGGAAAGGAAAAACTCCCTCAGTGTAGAAGGAAGAAACCTGGGGAGGAACCAAGGGAAAGCTTAAATGCCCCATCCATTCATTTAATTAATAAAAAGAGACTCTTAACTTTCACTTTCCCCAAAAAATCTGATCGATATTCCGACTGCAGGTTGTTTTTAAACCAACAACGACGAATGACGATGAAAAGCACAGAAAACGGACCCAGCCTTTAGAAAAACGTCCCATTGCAGAAGCGCTAGAAGCCGATTCTTACGATCCCCCCTTTCGCCTCGTCGTCGATCTAAACATGATCAAGTTCTGCGGATTGAATTAACTTAATCCATCGGCCAATCTCATGATGATCTATAAATCTGCAAAAGTTTAAAAACTCAGAACTTGGTGCATTTTCATCTGATTCTAAAAATATAAACCCCTCCGTCTCCAGTTTAATCTAAATCGCATACAGGTTGCCAGATCCCCTCATGTTTGTGCCAGGTTAGCCAAACTGCCATTATCATGATGGCCTATGCTAACTGCATTAGCCTCTTTGTGATCAAAACCAACCTTTTTGTCTTTCTGATTAACGTATCGTTAGCCACATTAGCCTGTGGCGTCCGTATTTATATTGTTTTATTCTCTTACTCTGTTATTACTCAAATCAACCTTAGTCACGTTAGCTTGTTCACCCTCTCTGTTAGCCGCTATGTTAAAAACAGATGAGCAGTCATCCCATGTTAGCAACGGTAGCTTCGTTATGTGTAGCCGTTTTAGCTTTACCCGTAGCAAGATCAGCTTGTTTATGTTAGCAACAGTAGCCTTGTTTTCTTTTTTTAATATAAAAAACAGCCTCTATTCGTTTTGTGTTAGCGACTTTAACCTCTTTATCGTGGTAGTTAGATTAGCTCATTCGATTTTTCCTGTTAGTAACAGTATCTCCCATTTTAGCAGCATTAGCCTGTTTGTTTCTTTTAGCAGCATTAGCCTCTTTATCCCTTCGATTAGCAACATTAGCTACCATAATATGCATGTTTTAGCATTAGCTCTTATGTTTCTTCTGTTAGCAACGGTAGCCTTTTTTGTTTATTATAAAATTCAGCCCCCTATATATATTTAGTAAGCAGCATTAGCGTTTATATATTTCTGTGGCCTTGTTAGTTTTATTTATAGTTATTTGAGCAGCATTTTTCAGCGACATTAGCCTCGTTATTCCTGTAGCTTCATACAGTAGCTTCTATGTCTTTCATGGTATTGTTAACGCTTATGTTTCTCCTGTTAGCAACGGTAGCCTTCTTTGCTTATTGTAAAATTCAGCCTCTGTGTTGTGTCTCTTTATCTCTAGTGCTAGCAGCTGTAGCTTTTAGAAGCTCTTATATTTTTCCTAGTACTAACAACAGCCTTGTTATCTTTGTCGTTAGCGTCGTTAGTCTGTGCAGCTTTCTTTTAGCAGCATTAGCCTCTTTTTCTTGTTAGAAAACTTTGTGTGTTTGATTTGTGGTTTCTTTAACATTTCCTTGTTATCTTTGTTGTCATGTTTGATTTCTTTTGTATTAGCAGCATTAGCCTCTTTATCTCTGCTGTTAGCAACGTTAGCTTTCGTACGCCCCGCGTTAGCACGATCCGCTTCTAGAATTGGCTTGTTTCTGCAAAAAAATGTTCCTGTTGGCGACATTAGCGACTGGTTTATCCAGGATAAACGGTAGCATTAGCGACCATGGCCTCTTTAGATCATGATCTTGTATTTTATTTTGTTGTTGATAGAGATTTGGCGAGTTAGCATTTTTCCTCTCTTTTTCTTGTTAGCACCAGTGAAGGGTTTTTGGGGGTTTTTTAAGCTTTGCAGATTTTGCTTTCTGCTCTGTCTCTGCTCCTCTAATAAATGAACTTAGCAAAAATAATGATTTATGGTTTTTGGCTTTGGACGAGGAACTAAAAAATCCTAAACCAACTGTCAAAACAAATCCCCGTCCCTCCGCAGATGATTGATCCGTAATCGATGTCTCACGCCGGAGACGGAGGAACCTGGTATTTGGTTGCACTTTGTCTTCAAAACATCTCTGTGCTCCAACTCGCCTTGAATATTTGTTTAGCTTCCAGAAGTTTCCGTGGGCAGATAAAAAATCTTTCTGACCTAGTTACACGTGCGCGCACGTGTGTGTGCGTGTGTATGTGTGTGCAGGTTTGACACATACCGGAGTAAGGACGAGAGCAAGCGTTTGGCTCAGTACCTGGACGAGGTGGAGGACGGGCAGATTTTGGCCTTGGTGGTGAACGATGAGGGTTCGAACAACCTCGAGGACTCGGCCCGGAAAGTTCTGTCCAAGCTGGGCAGCCGCCATTTCCATCGGCTCGGCTTCAGGTACGACTTCGGGAGCTGCTGCAGGAGAGCAAAAGCGAAATACAAAGAGAGGGCAAGAAGAACCGGCTGGGCTTTATGCTCTTGATCCAGACGTTAAAGTCCTAAACTGAGAATACTCTGGACGGGACGGGGGAACGCTCGAGGAACGATCTGGAACCGAAAAACGAAAGAAATATGAAACCCAAATCGATTAAAGTGAATAAACCGGAGCGGCGGGGCCACAGTGGAGCCCCAGGTTCGAGTCCTGGTGGCTTTAGCAATGCTAAAAAAAATGCGTTCGGATAAATAACGATCCAAACGAAATTGAAATGAGATTTATACCTTAGTTAATCTTTAAGGCCTGGTGGTCACGCTTCCTCGCAGCTCCAGACTCTCCGGTCCTGTGTGGATTTTGCATGTTCTCGCCGCACAATATGCAAGTGCCCTTTTTTCCTCGTCCCTGAAGCGAGCCAGAAGAAAAGGCGATAAAAATGAGACGTGATTTTAATTATCTCCTTCCTTCAGGCGCTGGATGTTAATCGAACGCCCGCTCGGCGTTGGACGCGTCACCCACACGGCGTCCCGCCGCCGGTTTCTGTGTAATGAAGCTTCGCACTTGGCACTGAGCTGTGCCATGCAGCGGGTGCCTGTTTGGTCCCCCTGGTGCTTAGAGTTGATGTAAATACGGGTTAAATATTTACACCTGAGCCATCGCCGAAGAGGAGAACATGAAATAACAGATAAATGAAAGTGTCACTGGGCTTTTTCACGCTCCCGCGCTCCCACGCGCACCTCCGCGGTGGGGTATTAGGGGTTGGCACTGTGCCAGGGAACATTTTAATATGCAATAATCCGGCGGTAGCCGCAAAGTTATTGCTTTGCTCTCGCTGCGATGCCGTTCCGACACACCGATTTACATCTTTATCGCGTTATTCTTCTAGAAGGGAGCGGAAGGAGGGATTTTTTGCATCTGCTCCAGTCGCGCCAAGGCGGGGTGGCATTTTTGTGCCCTCCCAACACAGAGCAGTGCCAGATGGAGCCTGCTGTCTGTAAATAGCTGGTCTGAGTGGGTCCGTTTGAGCGTGTTCTTTAGACCAACCACTATTTATTTATTAGTATCTTTTTTTATACACTGTACTCACTTAGCTCTCAAATGATCACCCCAAACACACACACACACACACACACACATTCCCATCACCCCAGAGTTTCTGGTGTGTGTTTCCATTGTGTCTGGCGGTGCGAAAAGTAGCCCCCCTGCCCAAAGTTGTTCACTTTTCACTTCCACAGTTGTATTTCTTGCAAACTGAGCACAGAACCTTCCACTTTTCTCCTCTTGACATGATCTTCGCCCCTGTGTACGACACCGCCGACTCGCCTGAAGTGCCAAATTGCACTCTGCCAGGCTGTAAGGGGAGGCCCCTCGACTGTAATTACCCTGTCTGTCTTGAAAGACCGCAATCATGTCTTGCGTCCGCGTTGCGTCTGATCTCCTGTAGGACAGCGAAGGTTCATTCCAGTGTTTTGTCTCGTACGTGTGTGAGCACATCTGTCGCCTCCTTTGTGACCTCCTCTCTGTTTTCTTCCCCACCGCACGTTCCTGCGTCTCCAGGCATCCGTGGAGTTTCATTACAGTGAAAGGGGACGGGGCCACGGCCGTGGAGGATCACGCCGTTTATCAAGGTGAGAACGCGCACCAGGAAACGGGACCCCGGAGAAAAAAAAAACTCGGAGACCCTGATCGGTCATTTGTTTGTGAAATACAGGAACCAAGGCGTCATCAGAGGCCCGGAGTACCAGGTCCTTCCATTTGGGCTACGGAGAGCGCTTCACCATTACCACTGTCAGTCAGTGGGTGCAGGGTAAAGATACGTCCTTAAAAAGTTCTTTTTTTTTACAGAACTGGATGGATCCACACTTTGCTTTCATGTTCACACTAAATTCAGACCTTTCTACCTGAGTATCGTTTGTCCAGAGCCGTCCTTACTATGAGCAGCACCCGTGCCACGTCTAAAGTCCCGTAACTCAGTCCCGTAATCAGTGTTATTGACTATTATTAGATTTACGTTAAACGAGCAGTCTGACATTAGTCAGGTGTACCTAATAAAGTGGACGGCGAGTGAACAAGTGGAATGAGTTCAAACAAAAATTTAGATATTTAACAGGATTATGTACAAACCAAGACATTAATTAATTAATTAAAGAAATACGCTGTATAAATAATAACAATAGTTTTATGCTATTGTATAATATATTTATATATAAACTCATCATTTATGGGCAATCTTTATGAAGAAATCTGAACCCGCTATTCATTTTGAAACCCACAAATTTTCCTTAATTTAGTTTATTTAAAAACAAATATAATAACCCTGTGCCCCGAGGTCACATGGTAAGTAGGTAGAAAGATCTGATTTTAAAACGGTTTTGTAAAACTTTATTCCGGTTAAACGTGTTTTTTTTTTATTACAATTTTTTTCACTTTATGTGTTTCAGTATTAATATGCTTAAATATATAAACCTTAGCCATGTTACCCAGACACAACACACTTCAAAACGTCGGGGTTCATTTTTAATTCTTTTTGCTAGGATGGACCTTATAAGTCGCTCCTCCTTTTATTTTTAGAAATCATATCCCAATTAAAACCAGCCAGGCTTTTTTTTTACCCAGCAAACAGTGGAAACGTCCTTTCTAAAATGTCACCATCGTTTCCTTCCCCTGATCCGTTTCAAACGGAAAGGAAGTGAGAACGGACGAATCAGGACTGAACCCGTCTACCAATTGAGACGCTTCCGTGCCCGAAATGTCACTTTAAAGCAACGGCGCTTATTATAAATGAGTGACACGACACAAAAACGAATTAATTAATGCCAATCAACGCCTTGAGTGGATCAACGTTTAATCCTTACCAGGGTTTCTCCTCAGTACAGGATTAACTTATTCAGATTTTCTTGTTTCGCTTCAGTTATTATTGATTGAGCCTGATCCTGAATTGGCCTGAGCACAATCCCCATTTCCATGGTGACCATCCATCCTAGGTGCCTCCGAACCCAGAGAAGTGGGCGGAGCTTGTGGACCTGGTGAACACGAGGCTTGTTTTTGGACAGTAAAGTTTTAAGTGGTATTTGTGAATGTAACATAAAGATTTGGTGATCAACTGAAGGGAGTTCCTCTGATCATCTTTACTCCTCACGCCTCCTGTTACAAGCCTCCTGTTTGCACATGTATGCCAAAGCTCGTAACGGTAAATGGGTGTCTCCGTGGATGCGTCGCGTCGAGAAGATTAGGGGCCGACCTGAGGGAGGTTAAGGAGATCTTCTTTTAATTGAGCAGCTGTCGCTCGCCGTTTACTCTGCAAACCCTGCAGGACCTGCTGCGATCTCGGCTGCTGGCACGGATACCTGGTCAAACCTTGTCTAACCTTGTCACTCGCGGCGAGGCGGCGGGCCTGGGCGTGTCTCGGGGTTGGTTTTAAGGTGAATGTGTTCGGTTTGCAGAGGCTGAGTGGTCTGAGTGGTTTGATCGTGACGACGAGAGAGGCTCTGGGGACTGGGAGAAGCTTTCGGACCTGCATAAGGCCTTTCCCGAGCGACTCTGCAGCAACCCGCTGGATATCGAGGTATATACACACACACACACACACACACACACACACACACACACTGGACGGTAAAAGTATGTTTATAGGGACGTTCAATAGATGTAATGTTTTCAGTAAATGTTTTGGCTCTCAAATTAAAGTGATTATCAGCAATAAGGGGGCACTCAGTCCCTGTATGTATAACAAATATCTAGTCTCACACACACACACACACACACACACACACACACACACACACACACACTCTTAGAGGCACTGTGTGCTGCCGTCTCAGTTACTAAAATTGCTAAACTGCCACTGTTGCCCCACAGCATCAGAAATCCTTGTTTCAGTTCCAGGTCCGGACTCCGCCTATGTGGATTTTGCATGTTCTCCCCATGTCTGTGCATCCCACAGACATGTGTTTTGGTCACAGGACTTATATTGCTAACAAAACCTGTGTTCTGAGTGCTAAATGTGAATTTCTTACGCTTGTCCGTCTCCAGGCTGCGACCGTCGACGGCGTCCCTGCAAACATGACGGGCGAAGTCTTCTCCAAATTTGACAAAAACTACGGCCTGGTGTGTCTGAACAAAGAGCAGCGGGACGGGATCTGCCGTAACTACCGCGTTCGCTTCCTGTGCGGAAAGCTCGGTACGTACGGGTAGCGGATCGATTCCATAACGAAAAAAGCCGGGCGCTTCGGTTGGACGCTCAAAGGTTTGTTTCCTCCTCCTCCTCCTCCTCCTCCTTGATCCTCCTAAAAAGGATCAGTGTAGTAGGTGTGGACCTTTTGTAAAGCGTCCAAACATGGACGGTACCAGGACCGTACTGAGCTTTAGCAGTGTCCTGGTTCTCTGACCAAAGGTTCAGTCGTGTTCACTCGTACTAGTTTTCTGTCATTCGGACATGCATTCGACCTTTTAATTTCCTATCGTAATTCTTAAGAGCAGACAGACAGACAGACAGATGTTGATCAGTGGATGCTTTATTGATCACGTATTGATTAATCAGTTCAACCGACTGAACCTGTAAGTGAACAGACCCCCCCTGCCCTCCTGCCCTCCTGGCTTGGCGTAACGCGTTTGATGTGAGCTCATGAAAGCGAGCTCAGCCCTTCCAGCTTTCAGCAGGTGCAGAAATGTTTAGCCTTTTGCAACCCAACCGAATCACGGGCGGACCCGCGGCGCTCGGCGTGCGCAAACGAAGGATTAGCATTTCAAAGCGCTCGGGTTCGGCACGGACCGCGTGCATCGCCTTTCCCCCGTTCTCATTCCCGAACGAGAGCCGTCTGGGGGCTTTTTACTTTTGCCTCCTACCGGGAGAGCAGAGCCGAATCTGAATCAGCACTCTGCCATAAAGACCTTTTCCATTAGACCGGATCATGCTGACGATGATTATGAAATGCTCTCCAGAACCGCCATCGCTCGGCAGGGTCGAACCCGTGATTGAATGTGAGTAATTGACCACAGAATGAGTGAACAATAGAACGTGGGTCGTCGGGGGGGGGAAAGGCTCGGACGGCGCGATGGAGGAAAATCGAACAAGTCAGACAAAAACACAAAGAGCGTGGGTTGGGGGAGCAATTTGAGAAAAGGTGCACTAAACGACTTCATTTCCTGACCGACCGCCCGCCCGTCTCTCAGGCTCTGATTTCATTCTCATCGGATTTAGTTACCAGGTCTGATTTTGGAGTCTGGTTTATTTGTTTGGATTGAGATGGGGTGTTTTTGTATTGCTTCTCTTTCAGCAGTGATTCGGGTTTAGTTCTGAACCGAACAGAAGGAAAGAAAGGAAAAGACAGAAAGCGAGAATAAAATTTAAAAAAAGAATAAAAGAAAGAAAGAAATCAAAGGGCCAGAAAGAAGGAAAACACGACAGAAAAGAAAAAGAAAGAAAAAGATAAAAAGCAAGAATAAAATAAAAGAAAGACAGAAAGAAGGAAGAAAATCGAGGAAAAAAGAAAAAAGAAAGAAAGAGAGAACGAAATGAAAGACAGGGAAAGCAAGAAAAAGAAAGGAAAGAATGACAAAAATAAGAAAGACAGACAGATAGAGAGAAAGAAAGAAAGAAATCAAATAAAACAAGAGATGCAAATGAAAATCAAGGAAGGAAGGAAAGAATACATAAAGGGAAAAAAGAAAGACAGAAAGAGAGAACGAAATAAAAGAAAGAGAAAAAAGAAAGAAAAAGAAAAACTTAGGAAAGAAAAAAGAGAAAAAGGAAGGAAGGAGAGAAAGAAAGTAAAACAGAAAGCGAAAGAAATGAAAGAAAGAGAAAGAAAAAGGGAAAAGGAAGGAAGAAGGAAATGGAAAGAAAAATCAAGGAAAGAAAAAATGATAAAGGATAGGAAAAAAAAAGAAAAAGACAGAAAGCGAGAACAAAAGGAAAGAAAGAAATAAAAAGAGAGAAAGAAGAAGGGAAGGAAGGAAAGCAAGAAAGAAAAATAGAGAAAAGGAGGGAGGGAAGGAAAGAAAGAAGGAAACGGCCTTGGGACGAATCCACGGCAATCATACCTTGCGTGTGTGTGTGCGTGCGTGTGTGTGTGTGCGTGTGTGTGTGTGCGTGTGCGTGCGTGTAGTGCGCCCACAGGCCTCCATCTCCATAGATACCGTCTCTAACTGCAGTGTGTTGGAGCTGGCAGACGAAGCGCTCGGTTGGATGCCCGGGGATCGCCTGGTTGTCTCCAGCACCGATTACTCCATGCACCAGGCTGAGGAATTCAGCGTCCTGCCCTGTGCCACCTGTACCCAGCACCAGGTCAAAGTGGAAGGTCGGTGTGCCCCTTGGCGCCACTTTGGTTCTTTAGTTCTTCATAATGACTCACTGAGGTTTATTTCATCATCTGAGGGAGAAACATCCATCATATTATAAGAAATGTGTGGCTTTGTGGATCAAAATCAGTCCTAGGAATTGGATAAGTAAGGGCGGGGCGCACGGCCAGGAGCCAAAACATTCGAACCGCATTCACACAGGAGGTAAGGGACCGGGAGACACCGAGGCAAGGAGAACATACCAAACTACGAGCCTGGGCTTAGCTGTTTACCGCAGATGCTCTGGAAAAAGCGGGGGGAAAAAATGTCGTGCAGTTATCTCCTAAACGACGTTTTTCCTTAACGAGAATTTATTTAAGGCTGCAGCATCTGTGACACCGCTGTTATTTTAACCGAGGGTGCCAACAGTTGTGAGAAGGAAGCAGCAGATGTTCGTCTGCTTTCCTTGAAGAGACGGAGAGATCAGGTGGAGAATAAGAGCAACGCCGTGAGCTGTCTCTCCACCATCCAGGTCAGGACTGTCGAGCTTGATCTCCGCAAGCTTTTTTTTATTTGCTTTAGCGAGGACACGACATCATATGAGAGCAAACAGCATTGAGTGTTTAGAGAAAACACTTAGTTACGGCTTGGCAGGCGCGTTCCGTTTCCGAGGCCGAAGCATCGGACCTGCAGAGGTCTGCCTGGGTTTTTTCTGTCCCTGACTGAGCGGAGACAACACGGCCACCGCGTTCCATAGTTTACCAAATACAAACAGGGCCAAACAGCGCTCAGCACGCCGCCGACCCGGCTTATTACGGCGCACAAAATAGACGCTGTCAGGTGGAGAGGAATCTTGTCGCTCATCCGTTCCGGAATGGTTTCTCTCCGAAGCTCGGCGGGGGGTGGGGGGTACCAGAAGAACTCTTTTCACAGTCCAGAGTAAAACGGCACCGTAACGACCTGACGAGCCGCTTTTCAGGAGCGTTCGGTCGTGGGCCGTATCTGCGATCAAGCGGCGTCTTACCTGACCAAAAACAAAATCTTTTGGGTTCGTCTTTCAGTGGCAAGCAGTTGGGATGAGCTTCCTTAAAGCCACACTGTGCGATCCGACTGGCAAGTCATCTCAGAAGGTGAAACGTGGCCGGGGTTAGCCAGGGTTATTTTAGATTTTTTTTCGCCGTGTAGACGTGCTGACGGCAGCCAGGAGAGAACACGTCCAGTGTTGTTTCTGTAAAATCGTGCCGGATTGAGATCCGTTCATACCAAGCACAGCAAAAATCCCGGATTTATTGTGCCGACTCTTTGTTGTGCCCCGGCTTGTTTTGCCCGTCGCCATGGCATCTGTGTCCTCCCACTCGTGCGTTCTTCAAGTCTCAATTGAATGTGATTCATTAGGGACCGGCCCGATGACGGTTCCTGCCAAAAAGCTCTCAGCGTGTTCGAAAAGACAATGACCTGCAATCCTGAGAAGAAAAGCAGAAGAAAAGAGCATTTCTCGGGTGGCGTGGGGTGGGCGGGGGGTGGGGATAAGGGGAACAAAACACGAGGCGCCGCGGGAAACGAGCTCTGAGAAGTGCCGCTTGCTCTGGTCGCCGTTCTAAGCAGTGGGGAGGCCGCGTTTGTTTTTATTCCTGTGTCCGTTAGGTGATTGCCGCGCCGCACAGGGTGACGAGAGCTGATTAGTCTTACCACAAGAGGGCGGAAAAGGGTTTCCCTTTGTGCGCTGCCCTAAAAAAAAAAGACTCTCAGAAGCTACTTTTGGGCAGCGTACCTCTTGGTGAGAGATCGTTTGGCCAACTCGGAGACGTTTTGCCTAATTGACAGACTTTGACAGGGGGCATCATGGGAGAGAGAGAGCCGTCTGGGCTGTTCTGACCCTCGCTGTTTACTGTTTGTTGTTGGGAGCAGTGGTTCTGGGGGGGGGGGCGCACAGAAATGGACAAAAGTAAAATATGGGTTTTGTTTACAGTTTTGGAGGACATATGTTCTAATACGCTGCTCACAAAAATGAGGGAGGGGAAGGTTCGAAACGTAAACGAAACACGGGAGACGGGATGTACAAGACCTTCCGTTTCCCCACCGATTAGGAACTAGAGAAATGCTACAGGTCCAAAAAAAGGTATCCTTGAAGCTCCCGGATGACGGTCCTCAAAACGCTTGGAGATTACCATGCTCTTGTTTACCCACACACACTCGAGCGGAGACCCTGTGCAGTCCTGTGTGACTCCGATTGCAGCTTTCCCGTCATTCCGTGATAGCGTTGATGCATATTTCTCCCACAACTGCCAAGAATCCGCTGTCCTCTTGTGACTTCTCCCTCAGGGTGGATTAGCATTCTTTGGATTTCAGTACCACCGAAAATAAACACGCGCCCGCTGTCATCAACCTGATATCAGGTGTCGGCGTTTTGAAAAGACGATGCCGATAATTGCTCGGGCCTCGAGGCGCCTGGTTCCTCTCTCCTTACCTGCCAGAAAACAAAAACCCAAGCACGTGAATCTGCGAATGTCCCAGAATCTAGCCTGTCCCCGTTACGGTTTCATAACCTCTTTGTTTTGCAGGATCTCCAGCTGTTTTTCTGTAGATGCGCCATGACCTAGAGGCCCTGACAAATATCGTTATGAAGTTTCCTTTTGTCCATTTTCATCCAAAATTCAGTTGTTGTTTTGTTTTTCAAACTCTCTTTGTAGTTTGTACAAAGTACTACTTGTACTACCTTTGTAGTAGGTTACCTGTTTTGGGCTTGTTTCCATGAACCTGTTGGCTTGTTTCGCTAGCGCAATCTGGCAACCCTGGAATTAAACACTTTCGTAGAGACTGAAAAATGCTGTACATGCTCAGAACTGGAATATTCTTCCTTTTCTCTGTCTCTCTCTGTCCATCTGTGTCTCTCTCTCTCTCTCTCTTTGTGTGTCTCTCTGTCTGTCTGTCTGTCTGTCTCTCTCTCTCTCTCTGGATCTCTCTGTCTCTCTCTCTTGTCAATTTTTCTCTAAAATGATTTTGTTATTTTGTTTTTCAAGATCTCTCGCTTTGTAGTCGGTTACCCGTTTTGGTATTGCTTCCATGGACCTATTTGCTTGTTTCTCTAGCCCAATATGGCAACCCTGGAATTATTAAAAGCCGTATACACTCAGAATTGGAATATTCTTCATCTTCTAGATGGTAGACCACACCGGAACGGCGCCTTTCTAAAGACGCTCTGTAACAATACGTTGTTTACGTCACATCCTTTTTACTCGGGTCATGAACGCCCAATTTTTTCCTGTGATCTGATTGTTAAACTGACTCTTTGAGTTGCCAAAGCTATTTTGAAAGTCAAAACGTGTTTTTAATGCCGAAAAAAAAAACCTCCAAGCACGTGAACCTGCAAACGTCCCAAAATGTGGCCTGGCCCCGTTATGTTTTCATAACCTCTTTGTTTTGCAAGATCTTGACTGTTTTTCTGTAGATGCACCATGACTCAGAGGCACTGACAAATCCCGTCAGCCGCGTCGCTCCCTCATCAGCGCTAACAAGTTTCCAGCATATGTTCCAATTACTCTTGCATAAGCTGCAATTTCTCTCCGCTCCGACTGCAGGAGAATAATTGTCTGCGCCGAACGTCGCACAGAAGTCGCATTTAACTTCTGCCGTACCTGATTCCGGGCTCAGAAATGCTCCCTGTGTACGAGCTATTTGTTCTTGTTCAGCATCCGCAACTAATAAGCCGTGCTATCTAAATGGAGCTACGTTTGTGCTTTTACGTTTGTTCGTTTTTTGGCGGACGCTTTCATCCAGTCAAGCTGAACTAGTGGACGTATGAATCAGTTTAGGATTAAGGGAAATAAAAAGCAGCTTGCTTTAATGGCTGCATGAATGCCGAATTAATGTTAGTCCTTGGATCACTCGTGGCGTGTTGCCATGTCTTACAAAAAGCTGCGTGTGTATTCACGGTCGGGACTGTTTTGGGGTTTAGCGGATGCTCGGTTGGCATTAAGGGTCCGAAAGTGTGCCAAGTCTCTGTATGGATAGAGTTTACTATTCACAAAAGTACAGGACTGTACAAAAGTCTTAGGCCACCATAAGATTTGTTGTTTTACCAATACTAAAATGACAGTATAGTCATTGTTATTTCTTGGTTTCTTGATCAGGATATAAACAGAAAATATAGGAAATATTGTAAGGTCTGTCTCTCTGTCTCTCTCTCTCTGTTTCTCTCTCTCTCTCTCTCTCTGTCTCTCTCTGTCTCTCTCTCTCTCTCTCTCTCTCTCTCTCTCTCTGTTTCTCTGTCTGTCTGTCTCTCTCTCTGTTTCTCTGTCTGTCTCTCTCTCTCTCTGTTTCTCTGTCTTTCTCTCTCTCTCTGTTTCTCTGTCTCTCTCTCTCTCAGTCTCTCTCTCATCCTGTTTGGACCGGTTTGCATGCTTCTCTATCGCAATCTGGCAACCCTGGAATTAAACACTTTTGTAGAGACTGAAAAATGCCGTACATGCTGAGAACCGGAATATTCTTCCTCTTCTAGATGGTAGACCACACCGGACCTCTCTAAAGAAGCTCTGTAACAAAACATTGTTTTCGTCACATCCTTTTTACCCGGGTCTTGAACATTCAATTTTTTCCCGTGATCCTGTTATTAAACACACTCTTTGAGATGCCAAAGCTTTTTTGAAAGTCAAAACGTGTTTTTACGCTAAGTGCCGAGCAGAGGTTCGGTGTAATTAATACACCAATGCCACCCACGTCCAAAAGAAGCGATGACTCCTCAGAGGAGTGACCGTCGAGACTAAACGAATTGTTGCTGGCACAAAGTGCTTTCCTTTCATTCTTCTAATAAAGGGCTTCTGTATCTCTGGGCAATTCTGTCCCTGACATTCAGGTCCTCTGATCTTTAGCGATGCTCTCCACTTCAAACCCCGACACATCTTTGTCTTTTATGAGTCGTAAGTGCTTAGTTGGCCCCCGGAGGTGCGTTCGAGTTCGGCTTCAAAAGCACATCTGCGGCAATCCTCGAACAAGCGCGGAAGCGTCACGCTTTGCCAAAAGAAAAGGGACATCGTGAAATGGAGACGAGACGAGAAAGTTGGAGGAATTTATTCACATCATTAGCGAGCACTCTGATTAGACCAAACCGTCGTCTCTCAGCTGTCGGGGTGTGGGATAAAAACAGCGAGATCCTTTCAGCGAATGGGAGGAGAAGCTTTTAAAGAAGCTAAGGGGGAAGGAATGCTTTCAGCGCTCTGCCTGTCCCTCCAAGTCGCGGCTTAATTTCGCTCTTTTCCACCTGCTGGAGAGAGTGGGGAGAGAGGGCGCCGTCCAAACGGTGCTCGTTTCGCTAAAAGCACTCTCGGGTATTTCTTGGCAACGCAGCCTCTCTGAGCTAATGAGGAAGACGGCCTGAGGAGGCGTGACCTTTAGAGAGCGCTCTTTCATCCGTCATCTCGCCTATGTTTTTATGTGCCCCGACTGTTTGCGCCCCTCACCTTGTTTGCCTGTCTGTCACGCTCCTCAAGTGCGCATTTCGTCCGCGCCCATCTGTTTGTGGGACGGACTAAAAGCATGTCTGATTCGCACGAAAGCCTGAAATTGGAGAGCGAGCCTTTAAAAGGGCTTCGGTTCATGATGGAAAGGTTGGTGCGAAAAACGATGAGGAAAATCTGACTGCCTTTTCCTGAGTCGGTCCTGTCCTGTTCTCTTCCAAACACAGACCCGTGCCAGCCACTGGATTCATGCCTCTGCACTGCCCCTTGGTGTGAGATAATGAAGGGCTGCCCGGACAGTGTGATGTGTGATGGATTTCGCCCTGTGCAGGGCTCAGATAGAGGTGATAGAGGTCTCACTGTCGAGTAAACAAAGTCGGTTGTTCCATACCTCTAAGTGGTGGCGCACTGGCAACCAGAAGGTTAGGGGTTTGACTTTCTGCACTGCCAAGCGGGCACTGCTGGGCACCTGACGACATGTTAAATGGCTTTTATTGTATTTTGTATCAGTTGTGTCAGGTTTGAGTCCCGGATCAGGAGTCCCATGTGGACTGGCATCACGTCCAGGGCATACTTACAGCCTAGGTGGCATGAGCCAAATCCTTCCTGTTTTTTTTCCTTGGTGCCCAGCGTCCAACCGGCCAAAAATGATCACAAATTAAAGTGACTAAATTCCAATTATTGTTGTAAAGAATTAACACAGATTTACTTATTTCCTCAGGTTGGCACGGTGGCGAGGTCTGTACGTTCTCTCCGTGTCTGCCTAAGTTTACTCCGGGTACTCCAGTTTCCTCCTACAGTCCGAGTATGTATTGGGATAACTGGTGTCTCTAAAGTGTCCAAAATGTGTGAATGCGCCCTAAGATACACTGGCGCCCCGTCTAGGGTTGCCCGTGAGGGATAGGGACCCGTCCAGAATCAGGCAGATAATAAAACGAATGAAGGGCTAAATGTTTTTTTTTTCCTCTTGTGCTCTTTTTATAGCTATTTTTTTTTCATTTTATAATGAAATATATGATATTATATGAAATATCTAATGTTTTAGCAGCGAGATTGTTGTTTAAACTTCATTTTTAAATCCTCACACACCCCTTGCTTGGGAACCAGGGGCCTAGGTGGGATGCCAGTCCATCACAGGTCCAGCAGGAGACACTGTTGCAGTGCTGGACGATGATCCCTAAACAGCCGTAACTCCTTCACTCTTGACATGATGCCCGACCCTGGTCTGAAGGCACCACCAGAACTCGAACCCTGGTCAGTAGGTGATGCCAGGCTGTCCACGAATCCCCATCGCTTTTCATGAACATTCATATATAGCGTTATGAATTTTATTTGAGCTTCTCTCCGGCAAACTTTTTTTTTTTCTCCCTTCGCTGTCTAGATCTGATTATTTCCCATAATTCCTCGAGTTGCTTTTCTGAGCGCAGACAGCTCGCGCCTCCTCCAGTTCGACTCGGTGCGCACATGTTCACCCTGGCAATTACGTTAAAACCTCATCGTCTCTATTCCTGGCGCTGAGGAGCGCCGACGTTACTCTTGTTCTGGCCAGCTGGTGCTGATTAGCCGTCGTCATCTAAGGTCTGATAATGAACGTTCCGTCCCGGCATGGAACCGATAGCGGGTCCGAACGGGAATTTTACTTCGCATGGTACCGTCGGCCACTTGGGGGCGTTCCTGAGTCAAACTCATTCTGAGCAGCGCTGTACTAACCGCCTCTGTAAGGTTGTGAAATCGAATCCCAGTGACTGTCGATGAGCACTAACTGAGCAGCTGCTGACGTGACCAGAAGGTTGTGAGTTCAAATCCCAGGGCTGTCTGTCAGGTGTCTGTCAGGTCTTAATGTGTTAAAAAGTTTGCATGAACTGGTATTAATTGAGCCGTTAAATATCTACCCTAGTGAACAGAAGTGTAGAAGTAAGTAGAAGGTTGTGAGTTCAAATCCCAGAACTGCCACCGCAGAGTCGTGTTTTGCCCTTAACGAGGCCCTTAAACCTCAACGATTGATTGACTTGACCTTATTTCGTAGTTAGTAAACAGTCAGGTTAACAGAAGGTTGAAAGTTCAAATCCCAGGACTGCCAGGAAACCATTTTTCCGCATTTAACCCAAAGACCTTAATCCTCAGTTGCTGAGTTGAGTCAATTACCAAATAAGCAGTTAAATATCTGTTCTGGTTAAGGGAAGGTTGTTAGTTCACATCTCGGCACTGGCAGCTTTTAAGCAAGATACCTAGTGCTTAATGCACCAGTAGGTACAATGTGTGTTCCACTCCTGTCCCTTGATCTCCAAAAGGCTGTGGGTTTGTATCCCGGGACTGCCAGATAACTCAAAGATTTGATTGTGCCTGTTTTTGTCCTTGGAACCTGATGATTGTGAGTTCAATTCCCATCCTAAGCACATAACCACTGATGGGTGTTTTTTGTTAGTGAGTTTTGTGTTGTCTGATGTACTTGTGTACACTTGGTGTTTGTACGTGTGTAGTGTTGGGTCATTCCTGGGTGTGTATCCCTCTTCTCGGAGGTCTCATTACTGAGCCAAATGATGCGACATGATGAGCTGAAGTGTGTGTAATCAGCACTGTGTCTGAATGAGAGCACACGGGTCACACACACACACGCACACACACACGCACACACGCACGCACACGCACACACACACACACACACACGCACACACATTAACCATCAGCATGATTCATTTCATTACAATACTAATTATGGACTGTATAGAGCATTAGCATTTAATTGTGTGTGCGTGTGTTGCATGTGTGTGCGTTTGTGTGCGTGTGTGTGTTCTCCTAGTTGCTAATGATATCTCCGATGTCTCAGGCATGCAAAATGCCTAATGACTTGGGTCGAATGCCGTCAGATACAAAACACACACACACACACACACACGCACTCAGTCTTTTCTTGGCAGCAAAAGTTAAAGGTCAGGCTGTCATTACCTGCAGGCTGTAATTTGACTCCAAATGATGCCACGTCATGGTGTGTGTTGGAGACACCAAATATAATACATGACCAATAGAATATTTAGAGTAAAGATTCTAAACATACTCATGCATCTGTACATGGTGTGGAGGGAAGGGTGGTGACTCGATGTGGTGTGTGTTAATGTGACAGTGGTGATTCAGATTGTTGAGGTGATGGTGGTGATGGTGGTGACTGAGTTGAGGTGACAATGGTGATGGTGGTGACTGAGTTGAGGTGACAATGGTGATGGTGGTGACTGAGTTGAGGTGACGGTGGTGACTGAGTTGAGGTGACGGTGGTGACTGAGTTGTGGTGACGGTGGTGACTGAGTTGTGGTGATGGAGTTGACTCTGAGTTTGATGGGACGGTGGAGGTGTTGTTTAGTTTTTTTGGTTTGACTTCTTTTTTCAAAAATTCTGTTTGTGACGAGTCATTAATTGAGCCCGTCCCTCGAGACACTCATCTTACACACTGCGCTTCAAGGAAGGAGGAGACAACAACAGCAGCTGGATCAGTCTCCATCTCTCACTCTCTCTTAAACACACACACACACACACACACACACACACACACACAGATTCTAGACATTACAAATGTTCTTGTTCATTGTTTTACAGAAGAGATTTTCTTCAGTGTTCATTTTTGTGTGTGTCTGTTTGTGTGGTACAGAAATAAATGTAGGTGTATTATTATGGAACAGACTCACACCACTCTGTCACATGACCACACACACACACAAACACACAAACACATTTTAGATCATTATCACCGCAAACCTTCTGATTTACAGAAACGATTTTATCGCTCTAAAAAAAGAACCGCACCAGCTGAGTGTGAGTCTACTGAAGAGGTGAGGCACGCAATATGTTAGATTCACACACTCGCTCATACACACACATTCATTTCCTCGGCATTCACATGAGCGTTACAGTATAATCAATCATCCAGGAACATCGACTGTCTCGCTACCATCAGGGAGGCGAGTGACACCTCATAACCATTAAAACTTAAAACTTTCTCTCACGCACTCTCAAATGATCTTCTCCCGACACCTGCTGCCACTCACACACCCTGATGCAATGTGACAGAGTGTAGTCTTCGCCGAGTGTGTGTGTGTGCGCGTGTGTGGGGGGGCAAAAACACGGTGAAAGCGAGGCCTCCGGATAATGACGTTTCAGAGTCCCAGATTGGAGAGGTAGGATGAAAGAAGTGGGGTAATAAAGCGACACCGCCTGCCCTTTGTACACCACAAGGTCACGGTTTGGTAAAAAGGGGGCGGACTGATCGTGTTCTGGTCTCTCCAGGGCTTTGTAGTTGTTAACACAAACCGTGAAGCGAACTAACACGAATCAGTTAGTGCACGTAGAATAAACAGATTGTTATGACGGGAGAAATTGACCCACGGTACCCTCTGTTCCTGTTCCTGGTCTGGTCTGTACCTGACCTTACGCTCCTGTAGCCCATCCACATCAAGGTTGGACATGGTGTTGCGCAATTCAGGCTGCTTCTCTTCTCAGCATGTGAATTCCTGTAGATGTCCTGTCAGCTCAGATCAGCCTGCTGTCACGTCATTGAGTCGTTTCCGTCCCCAGAACTGCCGCTCACTGGATTTTTTTCTTTATTACCCCATTCTGTGTGATGTCAGAGTGGGTGAAAATCACAGAAGATCAGCGGTCAACGTCCAAAATCACAGACATCACACATTTCAGTGAGCGTTCACCTAAAGTAGCTGGGATATCTGCATGCTTTTAGACACTGTCTTGCTGACACATGATTAGTTGATTAGATTATCGATTTGACTCTGCCTGGGGGGGGGGGGGTCAAGTGTATCAAGGTCAGCAACCTCTGCTGGCCACGGCCTGGCCATGGATTGGCATCCCAACTAGGCTTAGTCTCTTCTGGATTCAAGTGGATTCCTGGGATGACCTTCAAATCCAAGAATGCCAAGCTGAAAGAAGGTACAAATTCAGATGTCTAACGTATTCTCTGTGTGTGTGTGTGTGTGTGTGTGTGCGTGCGCATGCAGGTAAGCCATCGTTCCTCCACATGGGCGAGCTGGTGGACGGTGTGGACATGCGGGCCGAGGTTGGTCTCCTGAGCCGCAACATCCTGATCCGAGGAGAGATGGAACCGGGCTGCTACGGTTCAGAATCCTGCAAGTTCTTCAGCTTCGACACGTTCGGGGGTCACTTGAAGGTACGGCGGTCCAATACCCGACACATGAGCGCGCGCGCTTCCTGCCTCTTCCTAAATTCTCGATGTGTCAGGGAAAAAAGAAGGAGCAGAATTCGGAATGGGGAGCGAGCGCTGCAAGGATGCCAGCTCAAACTTGATGGTGCGGCTTGTCACACGGTGCAGAAACTGGACTGCTTTGTCGGAGAGTCTGTCAGTGTTTCTGTACAAGTGTGAGTGTGTGTGTGCGTGTGTAAGGGGGTCATGGAAGCAGCTGGCTTTGGCAGTAATTGCTCTATATCTCGGCGCTCCTCTTCCCTCCTCACCTTAGCTGTCACCAGGAAGGTTGCTTTGCTTTTCCTGCCGGGACGAAGAAAAAGACAAACACAATCGCAGGCGGAGGAACTAGGTCACACCTTCACCCGCTAACGACTCGGCACTAATGAGGCCTGCTGAAAGTAGGCTACGGCTAATCGTACGACTGATGTTACACAGTGAATTCGTGGACGGCGCGGGTGTCGCTTTACACCCCGAGAACCGTGTCCTCCAAACTGCCGGGAGCGCTAATAGCTAGGCTCGGCCTGAATCGATTAAAACGGAAATCTCGTCAAAATAAAATGGAGAAAACCGTGTAAGCCGTAAATACAGAATAAAGGGGGGAGAGGGAGGGAAGAATTCATATTAAGATTATATTAAGAAAGCCAAATCAATCAACCCTTTAATATAAGTATTCAAAACAAACAAATTAATTCATTAATTAAAGGAGAAAGGCACTGGGGATTTCCCGGGACGCTGTCCAGGATTAGGTACGTAAGACAATGACTGGATGAATAAAGATTTTGGGGCAGCACGGGGGCTCGGTGGGTGGCACTGCTGCCTCACAGCAAGAAGGTCCCGGGTTCGATCCCAGAATGGAGCGGCCTGGGTCCTTTCTGTGTGGAGTCTGCATGTCCTCCCCGTCTCTGTGTGGGTTTACTCCGGGTACTCCGGTTTCCTCTTGGTTTCCTTTCTGTTCTGTTGATTTCCATCCAAAGACACGCGTGTTAGGTTAATCAGTGTCTCTAAAGCGGTCCTAGTGTGTGTGACTGTGTGTGTGTGTGTGCCCTACGATGGATTGGTGCCCCGTCTAGGGTTGTTCGTGCCCTGTCACCCAGGGTTGCCGGGTGGGCACCGGCTGGCCTTCCACCACGTGTCGATTAAGCAGACGATAACGGATGGATAAAGATTTTAAAAACGGCCATCAAACTGAAGATATAAATCAACAGACGAATAAGATTTGAAAATGGAGGTTAAACGTATTAAAATCAACTACGACCAATCGGATCATGTTCGTAATTCTAACCATAAATCAACAGCAAAAGTAAAACAAATAACATAAGAACTTTCCCTCAATTCTGACGAGGATTTACCAGATAAGCGAACGAAAAGACATCTGTCGGTCTGTCTCTAAAAGGTCCCGGGTTCGAGTTACAGCACCCCTAACCCTCTGGAGCACAGCTCTGAAGCCACATTCTTTATTACTTTTTAGTCTCAATCTGACCCTCGTCTGACCATATAAGGACATGATGTTCTGGATCTCAAAGTCTGGACGTCCGTGGTTGATTTACACATTTTGTAATTTTAAACTTCAAAAGAAGCCCACATGAGCAGCTTGGCAGCTCACACCAAGCAAAAGGTAAATGGCAGATCCTTTCTGCTTCCTTGACCGCTCGGCCTTTTGAAATTTTCTCAATGGCTAGAAATGTCATCAGTGTAATTATGCCATTATCATTCCTGGAGACATTTAAATAGTTTCAGGTTTGGCCTTGAGATGGGAATTTAAGTTCCTCTTGATATGGTCGTTGTGGTTTTCTGCAAAAGCTCCCAGTCCCCAGTAATGGACATTTTTAGATTAAAACAAGGAACTAGGACTAGGACTGTTTCTGGAAACGAGAAATCCATTCTGTACTGGAACTAAAAACTTTCCTATGGCAGTATTACACAGTGAAACTGGCACTTGCTTTACAGAACTGGAGCATTTAATATGAAACAAGAACCCAAAATGGTACCACTGCTGCTGTAATCAGAACCTTTCATATTGAGGTACAGGTGCTAGAACTCTTGGGTTGGTCTCAGAAGTGGAACTTTTTTTGTGGTGAAACTGGATCCTTTGATATTTAATAAAGGACCTTTGGAACTGGAACAGGGACTGTTGGAACCAGAGTGGTATCTTTGTTACCTCTGAAACAGGACCTTTTGGTACTTAAAATGCAGTTATAGTTGTTGAAACTTGAACCTTTGGTACCTGACAAAGAATTTTTTTTTTTTTTTACCAAACTGAAGCTTAATATTAAAACAAAGATTTTTAGGGCCACTGCTGCTAGAATTAGAACCCTTAATACTGACTGGGTTCCTGGGTACTGGAACCAGAACAGAGACCTTTAGTCCTGGGATTGAACACAGAAGCCAGAACAGGTACCATACCTCTTGTGTGGGAACTAAAATCTTTGGTGTTGGAACAGTAAACGGTCCTGAAACTGAAAGTGGTACCGAAATAGGAACGGTCTCAGAACAGGACGATTTTGTAGTGACACTGGAAAAATTGATCTAAAATAAGAACCTTTTGGAACTGGGACTATTGGTACCAGTACTGAAATAATGAGTAAGTGGAAATGAGAATGTATTTTGATATAATTTAGTTTCTTTTTTTAACTACTAATTTAAATTGAATTATTGGTTTGTTATTTGATTTAAATTGTTATTTACGTATAATTTAGCTATAATTTAATATACTTAATTATATATACTTAAGTTAAGTATTTATATACTTAAGTATTATACTTAATACTTGAGTATTTATTTAATTAACATTTAGGCCACCCATGGAGGTCGGGGTCCCCTGTTGAGTCTTGGTTCCTCCCAATGTTTCTTCCTTCTTTCAGGGAGTTTTTCCTTTCCACTGTCGCCTTAGGCTTGCTCAGCTTGGGATTGACCTTTTAAGATCATATAAGATTGTAAAGTTGCTTTGAGACGATGTACCACTGTAAAAATGCTATAGAAATAAATCTGAATTGAATTTGAATTGAATTGAGAAACATTTGGTACTGAAATAGCAGATACCGTTATTGGAACTATAGACTTTGGTACATGAATAAGTAACAGAAGCTGGTACTTTTTTTTAAACTGATCTTTTAATATCAAAACAAAGACATTTAGAACTGAAACTGGAACCATTGCTGCTGGAACTAGAACCATTATTGCCGCAGCGGTGCCTGAATGCAGGGACCAGAACTGTTATTTTTTACTTTGAGGCTGAAATAAGCATCTTTGTTGGTGCAAGTGGAACTTGCATAAGAACTAAAATCTGTGGTATTGAAACTGCAACAGTTGGTATGGGAACTAGACGTTTGGTACTTGATTAGGAATGTGGAATGTGCTGTCAAACTGGAACCTTTGATACAAAAACAAGAAACAGTTCCAGTTTTTGATACTGGGACTAGAGTTGTATCATCAGTACCACTGAAACAGGAACTTTTGATACTTGAAATGCAGTTACATTGTTTCTGGAACTGGAACCTTTGCTACTGGTACCGTGGGATGGGAAATAGAATCTTCTGTACCTGAATAAGGTACTGTAAGTGGAATCCTTAGATCAGTAACAGGAGTTTTTGGTACCGGAACCAGAGTTGCATTGGTTTGTCTGGTACCTAAACCACAGCTATAGTTACTGGAACTGGAACTGGTTGTAATGGAAAAGGATATTTGCCACTTTGATAGTAGGTGTTGTACTGGAAAACGTTGGTCCTAAACCATTATGGTTTGGTAGTGGAACGTTTTCAGAACCGTCCTCTGTTGTTGTTGTTGTTGTTCTGTTGGTTGGGTTCTAGATTTGAAGTCATGTCGACTCTGAATGGGGTCTCTAAGGTCACCCAGGGACGTCAGGCCAACCAATTAGAGTGATGGAGCGACCATTAGGGTGGCAGCGGGACATGAGCAGTGGCGCGCGGGGGGCGAGCTGGGGGCGTTAGACGTTCCAAGTCCAGTCTTGGGCAAAAGTTTTGGCACCTCTACTCGTACTGAAACGTGCAGTAAGGTCTGAACGGCTTCCCGGACCTGAACTTTGTACGTGTAAATATTAACGCAGCGTGCGGCGAGGAAGGGGAAGCGTTCTATTATTTATGGTCAGCACCGCGTTGAAACAGTGGAGTGATGTGGGTCAGCGGAGACGCGCCGAGAGACAGCTTGTCCTCACGTCCATCTTCCCTCGGGGAGCAACAGGTCACCGCATGCGTTCTGATTCATCCGTCCAGCTCAGAGACGCTCAAGTCGTGTATTCTTTATCCGCTCTGACAAGACATCCTGCAGGTTCTACATCCGCTTTACAATGTGCACGGTTTATATCAACAAACACACACACACACACACCAGGGTTTGACCTGCTAGTCCTGATTCGCCGCTCTAACGTTGAGCTCTCGCTCGATCTCTTTCAGGTGGAGCATGGCTTTAAAGCAGTGCACATTCAGGGGGTGGAGTTGGTGCACATGGGTCAGCAGTCGATGGGTCATTACCCAGTTCACTTCCACATGAACGGAGACGTGGACCAATTAGGAGGCTATGACCCACCCACCTACGTGAAGGGCCTGTCCATCCATCAGAGTTTCTCCCGCTGCGTCACCGTGCACGGTTCCAACGGCCTGCTGGTGAGTGTGAGACGCGGCGCATCGAGGCGATAGCGTGTTTGTTTTAGTGCCGTCACACACCCAGACTCTCAGGTTAGGAGAGTTCGCTCTCTGTTTGGAGAAACTGACTGATCAAGCTGCAGCTAATAAGCCGAACAACACACTCACAGTCACACGCACACACGCACACACGCACACACAAGCAAACACGTACCCGCGCTCACCTGTAGCAAGCTGTTAAACAAAAACCTCAATAAATCAAAAGAGTAAATAAAATGAGAGGTGCACAACAAATCAGGGGATCATCTTAAACCAGAGTTCATCTTAAACCAAAGTTAATCATTAACCAGGGTTCAGATTAAACCAGGGTGTATTTAAACCAGAGTTCATTATTAATTATGGTTCATCTTAAACCAGAGTTCATAATAAATCAGGGTTTACCTTAAACCAGAGTTCATAATAAATCGGGGTTTATCTTAAACCAGAGCTCATCATAAATCAGGGTTTATCTTAAACCAGAGTTCATCATAAATCAGGGTTTATCTTAAACCAGAGTTCATAATAAATCAGGGTTTACGTTAACCCAGAGTTCATAATAAATCAGGGTTTACCTTAAATCAGAGCTCATCATAAATCAGGGTTTATCTTAAACCAGAGCTCATCATAATTCAGCACATTTCAAGACAAACATTCCACTCAAACCAGGGCTTGTTCCCCCAGAGAGTTTTTCTACCATGCTGATCTTCTGAGTTCCAGGTGAAGGACGTGTTCGGTTATGACGCTCTGGGTCACTGTTTCTTCACTGAGGATGGTCCCGAGGAGAGGAACACCTTCGAGCACTGCCTCGGCATGCTGATCAAGGCTGGAACTCTGCTCCCATCAGACCGGGACAGCAGGATGTGTCGAGACATCACGGACGGTGCCTTCCCGGGGTACATCGCCAAACCGCGGCAGGACTGCAGGTGAGAGACATGGAGGTTCCATATCTCCAAGGGCCAGGTTCGATCCGGTAGTCTCTCGCCGTTGGGTCCCCAGTCCACTTTCTGTCAGTTTAGTCCGTACCTTTGGTTCGGTTTGAGGTCTGCCAGACTCAAACTGTAAAGATTTCCTAAATTAGTCCATCATAATGAAATATTATCCCAATTACAACGTAGCGCACTAGATCTTTTGCTCTTCTTCACTCCGGCATAGCGTTTTTTTTTATTCGTAAATATGCCCCGGGCCACCGGATTTGGGGCCTCTGTAAATCTTATTTAATTAAAATCACCGGATCAGAGCAGAATGAAGGAGCCACTGAACTCCAGAGGTCTCGCTGCCACTTCATTTTCTCCTCACATCCTCCGACTGAGAATAAAATATCAATTTGAGGTATTTGAGGGTCCTGATTTCAGGCAAGTGGCTGCCCAGGTTATAGTAATTTATTCATCCTTTCATTTTATTCCTGAATTCCTTCATCATAATCGACACGTTTAGAAGATCAGATGCGTAATTTCGATTTTATTTTTCTGATTTTCTGCAGCAGTACGGCCCGCCCGCACAGTGGCCCATTCGTTATCGTTTATCTCGTCAAACCTATGTGATCTGTGATTATGATTTTGATGATTGCAGACTCTGTGTGGAGGTTTCAACATTTTTTTAAATATATTTTTAACACCCTAAATGCTGAACATTGGTATGAGGATGAGACAGATGATGAATCATTTTGAGTGTTGGCTGAACACATTGATCAGAATAACACAGGCCCTGCAGCATGGATTACTGTCGCTGTGTGTGTGTGTGTGTGTGTGTGTGTGTGTGTCTGTGTGTGTGTGTGTGTGTGTGTGTGTGTGTGTGTGTGTGTGT
>JAUZST010041556.1:0-26656 GCA_034779995.1 Parotocinclus haroldoi
GTACATATTCAGGGAAAATAAAATGCTCAGTTAAGAAAAAAATGGGTGAAAATATTGTACAAATAAACCAAAGAAATCCATACCTGACTTCCCTGAAGATCGAATATTTATCTTTTTCAATGGGCAAATTATCAGTTTAGCTATGCATTTAAACTTGTGTTGAGAAATGGCTTCAAATGTGCTTTACATAGTTATGTGTGATTACAGAAATACCTTTGAAGGACTGATCTGTTTTATCTTGTATTGAATACTATCAGTAAACCTGTTAGTATATATTTAGTGAAATCACAGTTTACTGGATTCATGGATTTTATCCATTCTTTTTGTCCTGTAAATTATGTATGCTGCTATGTAGTGCAGTCATGTCACAGTTGCAGAGATCCCTATTCTATACAGACATTAGTTAGGGGGAGTTTGCAGGTTCGTGTGGGTTTACACTGGGTATTTTGGTTTTCTTCCATAACCCAAAGATATGCACTAGGTCAACGGGTTGCTCTTAATTCCCCCCAGTGCGAGTGTGTCTGACTAATATCAGTATAAGCTTGCTCCTAGAATAGTCAAGAATACCTATTGATGCTGATATCAATGACACCAAACGACATTAAATAAACAAAAATGTATTATGCATACAATACATACAATATCTCACAAAAGTGAGTACACCACTCATATTTATGTAACTATTTTATTATATATTTTACAACACTTAAGATATGACCCTATTGATGCAATGTAAGGTAATCAGTCTACACCTTGTAAAACAGTGTAAATTCACGGTTCCCTCAAAATAACTCAACACACAGAGATCAAACCGCTGGCAACAAAAAGTGAGTACAACCCTAAGTTAAAATGGCCAAATTGTGCCCAATTAGCCATTTTGCCTCCCAACACCCTGAAAGTGAGCTCCAGCACAGTGCTCACGAGAACCGCAGAGTGTTTTAACAGGACAGGTTCCACTCAGAACAGGCCTCGCCACGGTTGCCCTTGAAAATGTCCAGGCAGAGACAGGGGTGTGTAGTGAAGGTGCCATCTGTGTTTGAATGGTGGACGACAAATCTGTGGGAGCTGCTTGTGCTTGGCGGTGGATCAAACAATCCTCGATACTAGTGGTCTGTCTTGGCGGTTCAGAGCCGGTTCACCGTGTATGTGTGCTCTCACAGAACCACTGCCCTAAACATCTCCTAACAGTCAGGTCAGAACAGCCTACATGGTGGCCGGTTTGTCAAAATGACCATCCTGCTTCTCTCAGTCCAATGATGTGCCCCTTCTGAAAGTCTGTCAACTGGGAAACATGTCTTTGAGTCTGTCATAGAGGTATGTCCAACAATCCATGAGGTACCCAGAGGTATACTACCAAAAAGTAGAGCCTGAAAGCCTTTGTATAAACAGTAGGGAAGCACTTTTACATCCTCTTGTAAACAAGGGCCAGTGTCTAATCAGACCACACCCTTAATCATTTACATATCTGCCTCAGATAGAACAGCATGCTATGTACTGATTTCGCAGCATTTATTTTTGGTCAAAGTCACAAGTTATAAATATAATACAAATATCAATATAAATGTAATTATGAAAAGTAGCCACCTTGTATCTGAGCATTGCTTCTTAAGGTTTTAGTGACACTAATTCCTGTGTCAACATACTGAACTTGTAAAGTACGATTATGTAAATAATTACAATGAGCTACGTTACTCAAATTAATCACCATATACAGTACGTGAGGTTAACAATTGTTTTGTAGTTTGACGAAGATGAAATATAATTCTAATAATAAACACTGGGTAAAATAGCTACTGTGTTGTCAGTTTGTAGCTTTACATTTGCTCTCATTTTTTCTTTCAGAAGAAACAAGAGGAGGTTGTGTATGAAGAGCCTAAGGATGATCATACATATGAGGTTTCTGTTTTTGATTACCTATGCCATGCTTGCGTATTCTTATCCTGTGCATGCATGATGCTATTTAGCCAAAGGTTTGTGAATACCTCTTTATTAAGCCCTGCTTTTTCAATAACTATTCTATATTATTCATAATATAACGTGTACATTTCTGCATTCACAACAGGCCAACAGCAAAATGGTTTCCATTGGTTTTTCAGTGACTATAACAATAATTTAATGAATAAAGAATGAAGGCTGTTGTAGCAATTTAGCATCCTGCTAAATGTACTTAAAGTAAAAGAGTACAAGAATTTTACAAGTATTTCCAACTCCATTTTTGTTATGGAGGGTAAGAGATGCAGATCCAATGCCACCGGAGGCACGTAATGGTTTGCACTACAACTGTATGAATCATCTTCAAAAATCATACAAATGACCTTATCATCTTTAGCTAATAGAAGAAAAAACACTTTCAGACATCAGGAACCAAAATATACAACATACTTAATTTTTTTTATAACTAGACATGGTAATATTTTATAATGCATTAAATAATGATCTTTAACCCAAATAATAGTTATCCTCAACCCCACTTTAGTCAAACAAACTGCAGCTTCACCATTTCTTTTAGAGCAATTTCACAACGCCCCACTCCACTGCGCTGTTAGGATCACCAAGGGTTGTCCCATTTGGCTTGGAGGAAAATGTTAAAACAAGAAAATGAAAAGAACAAACTCATGAAAGCTAAAGTAACAAGCTTGTTACTGTTGTTAAAGATGTAGTGAGTAAAAAAGTACAGATTTTCTTCAGAAGTTTAAAAAAAAAAAACAATTACAGTACAGACAACAAAAAAACATCTGCTCGATACTAATACCCCTGTTTTGGCAGAAATGTATGGTGTCCGCAAACTTTTGTCTATACAGTATATGTGTTTAGACATAGGGTATGTGTTTAGCTCAAAAGGTACCCCCGTAAGTTGCAAATTCAGTGGTTTAAACCTCTTGGTAAATTGCCAGGTGAGCAACTTGTGGTGTATTTTCGCCAATAAATTTTGTGTAGTTCTACATGCATTTTTTTGGTTGGCTGACTCTTCAAAGCAGTGGGTCGTAGTCACTGTACCATGCCGTACCGGAAGAAGTGTTTCGAAATAGAGACATCCTTTGGCATTATGTCTGCATTACCACCATTACTCTTTTACTTTCATTCAATTGACAGTGTGTTGTTGTCATTCACGTTGTCTTTCAGGGTTTGGCAATCGAGAACTGTATGGACCTCTATGAAGAGCTAAATGTTTTCTCTCCAAACCAGGATGGAGAGGCAGCCTGGCAGGTTGAGTCCCCAGAAGAGCAGTGATAGTTTCATACAGATAATATGAAATATATCACTAGGACATAGGATAGGACTAATCACAGCAGTTACTGCCTTTAAAGTACTTAAGAAATGGACAGATTGTAACTCGGGGAGATTTTTTGCATGTATCTTTGGCTTCTTATTGAACTGTTGTTGCTTTAATATCACATCACAGAACATGCACGTGCTATGTGCTTAACTATGTGCAGGCATACATACAGCACACGCATCTACATGCTTACACACAAACACCTACCTACACAGGTCTACTGTGTTTGTCATGCTTGTCAAGTTATTATATAACCATGTTATGTTTTACTTTTGTATTTTCATATACTGTATGTACGTATTTTTACTGGGGAGCCAAAGCTTGTTTTTTAATGTTTTGAGGTGCTCTGCCTGTCAGTAGTAGAAAAAGGCGCAATTTGAAGGTTGTTAAAACTAAATAAAGGATTGTGTCCACCAGCTGTCTCTTCTTTCACTTCATTTCTGCTTCCAAACAGGGGACGAAGAAGGTCAGGTGATTTTCCACAACAGCAGCAAACATGCGATGATCATAAACCCACGCTTAGGAGAATTGCTAAAACTTTACTTTGAGAACCACGAACCCTTGAAGTCATGTAGTAATGCTTTAGTAAAGCGGAACATTCATTTTCTACCTTAATTCCTACAAATTCATATATAGCTGCTGCATTAAGGCACACATGAGACTCGGTGCATATTCATGACGCCTCGTGACGTATTATGTGTATGAATGAATGATTACTCGTGAAATACTGCATACATGAACAATATTTTACGTACCTTATAAAATCTGCGAGCTTGTTTTTACAAACAATCAGATATTCACAATTCACAAGTCCAAAAAGTAGATAAAGAGAATCAAATAATACAAAACGGAATACTATATATATATATATATATATAGGTTCATGTTATGTGTCATGAAATGTCACTGTGTAAACAGAAGTAAATTTAAAAAAAGAGAAAAACTATTATATTTCTATGGGACAGTAAATCTATTCTATTCTAGTCTATGTTTGCATTCCCTTTTCTGATTTGGGATTGTAGTTGTGATTATTGGTACACAATATGGGGGGCAGGCAGATACTGAAACCAAAGGTTCAGTGTAAGAAATACAGAAGAATAACAGAGACAGGAAAAAAGATACGGAAACCAAGTACTTGATCATGTGTTTTATAAGCATCCAAAACAGAACAGAGCAGATAATTTGCAGAGGGGTGACATGGTATGTTAATTAAATATGCATTCTCATTAGTTATTTCGGGCAGCACGAGGGTAGCACTCACAGCAAGAAGGTCCCGGGTTCAATCCCAGGGTGGAGCGGCCTGGGGTCCTTTCTGTGTGAAGTGTCCTCCCCGTGTCTATGTTAGTTTACTCTGGGTACATATGTTTCCTCCTACAGTCCAAACACATGTGTGTTAGGTTAATTGGTGTCTCTAAATGTGGCCCTTAGTGTGTGACTGTGTGTGTGAGACGTCCTAGGATGGTCTGTTCTGCCCGGGAGCTGTTCCTGTCCTTGCGCCCAGAGTTGCCGGGTGGATCGGCTGCGCCGCAACCCCATGTAGATTAAGCGGAAGGTAACGGATGCATTCTTATTTCACAGAATCAATCTACTTCCTGTATATAATCTCAGCATCCATGTGAATAGACCCGCTGGTACACTTTGCCTGGACAACTAAAGCAAGTCCACACCTTTCCCTTTCAACTCTTTAGTTTTGTCCCACTCAGGGACAAGATGAATATAATTAATAAGGTACAAGGTCAAATCATTTTTGTGTAGCAACAGAATTAAACTAATTTAGCATAATCATTATTAGATAATAATAGATTACAACCATAATACCAGCAAGAAAAGCACATCAAATGCTGGTCTTCTTTCCTGTTTTGAACAGGGCTTTTTTGAGGTTTGCCACTTGACCTTAACTCTCTGAAAACGAACCCAAACAATTTGAAAATGCAAGCACATATCCAGCAATTATCTGGATGTTGTTTAATCTGTGCACGCAGCGCCATCTACTGGTAGGAGAACAACACGACAATGATTTGCTCTGTCTTGATATATAAATATTCCATAAGCGGAATCGTGTTTAGTTTGCCTTCTCTGAAGAAGATTGGCTCTTTATTCATGACTACAAAAATCTGTTTACACCAGCATAATGTCAAATGCAACAAATTCGGATTTTTACTGTATTTAACCTTGCATTGCAAAGCATAATGCCAAACAGTGAACCATCTTAAAAATAAAGATCTTGCTGTTTTATACAACTTTATATTTTAAAATACTAACACTTAGTCACCGAGCAGAACATATTTAGACGTTTTATAATATTACAGTTCTAATTCTAATTTGTACTATGACACAACTGGAGAGATGCGAGAATAATCACTTCCAAAAATGTTTGACGTGATTTTCAAAAGCAGCAAAACATGCAAGGTGCTAAGGCTTGTCAAAACTTTTGCATAGCTTTTTCACACGACGTAAACTCTAAATAGACTGCAGAAATAGTAAAGGCAGCTTAATCCCCAAGAGAATCATTCCTACTTAAAACTGAAATATATAGAGTGTAGTGTAATTAGCAGTACATCGTTTTTCTTCCCCCTTCAAACGATTAATCTAACTCATATGTGTATATAACAGCAGAAATCCGAATTTTACTATAACCTTTAAACGGTCGAGCTTCAGATCTTCAACTCTCCAACCCTGCACTTCTGTCTCTTACCAGTAGAGGCGCACCTCGAGCAAACCTACTTTGACCAGCAAGCCTAGCAGAGAACTCTACTGCAAACTGGCTTGTCGAGATTTGGAAACGTTGCAGATGTAGAATGTTTTTCCAAAATCATCTGCAATACTCAAGACAGACCATGCACAAGTCCTACATTAATGTGTGGTTCTTTGTTTAATGGGCTTCATACATCTCTTGCACCTCTAGCCTTGCGTCTGTTAAATACTATAAATGTAAATTTACATTTCCAAACGCCCTTATCCAGAGCGACTTACAACTCATACAGTCTTATAACCCAACCAATGGTGGGTTAAGGGCCTTGCTCAAGGACCCAACTGTGGCAACTTGGCAGAGGTGGGATTTGAACCCTGGACCTTCTAGTCCAGAACCTTAACCGCTTGGCGACCACAGTCCTAAATGTGTAAGAAGCATAAATTGTGTGCCACTTATATAGGCAAAATTAGAAGTATAAATATATTTATATATATAATATTGACTCAGTTAGCAAGAACTTTTGCTATATGAATAAAGGAATATGACATAGACAGCAGACAATGAAGATAACTGTGAGCAGTGTCATTTCTCTTGGGTGACAAATGAGTCCTGACAGCATGATTACAGCAACTGTCTGTACATTTCTGACATCGACAAGAGAAGGCAGGTCCAAATGTCGATGGGATAAAGCTCAGTAGGCAGAGACATCCTAAAGCCTGTTAACAGGGACCTACTCATAAGCAAAAGCAAAGGGTCACTGCTCTACTGCATGTGAGAATTAGTTACTTATGACCCTTTGTCCAGCTGCACCTGGGCTATTATATATTGCTCTCAACTACAGATTAATGAAAGGGTAGGCTATACAGCAACCGATGTGTCCCTAAAACTCCATGCCTGTTGTTGATATTCAAGGCATGTTCGTGCATACTATAGAAAGCTCAGAGATGTTGCCTCATTATCAGCCCCTGAATGGAGTTCAGGGGAAAAGCAATAGTTGCTTAGTTGCTGCCAGCCACAAAAGCAGGAATGTCAGTGAACTAAAGATGATGACACTGTAAAGACCAAACAAGGCTATAAAAGAAATGCAGAAAGTATTTAAAAACATCCCACGTAATCACTATAAGACCGTGTCTGCATTTTAAAAATGCCTAACGTCTTTAACTGATCATGAAAACACCACAGAAATCCAGATCAAACTTAACTCTTTACAACAGAGCATGATATCAAAGCAGTTGTATAAATATTTAGGCCAACAGCCCCAACGGAGCAAGCATAGGGTGATAGTTATGAGGATAATCTACCTAAACATGATGAGGAACAAACTCAAAACCTCCTTAGGAAGCCGTTATATCTAAGAATTACATTGAATTACCCATATGAGAAATGTATAATAATAATAATAATTTAAATACACAAGAGAGATGAATTACAATAGAAAGCATAATAAAGAGTAGATGTATAGCTGTTTAAATTTCACTTGTATAAATCATATTAGTTTTTCCATATACAGTAGAAAACAGACAGGCAGAGACAGACAATACAACACTGACTGATGACCAATGTAATGTAGTCAGTCTACGGCTTGTATAACAGTGTACATCTTTGCCCTCAAAATAACTCAACACACAGCCATTAACGTCTAATCCGCTGGCAACAAAAGTGAAATGGCAAATTGTGATTGTGTATCATGTGATTTGTTAGTGTTACAAGGTCTCAGGTGTGAATGGGGGGCAGGTGTGTTATATTGGTGTTATCACTTTCTCACTCTCTCATACTGATCACTGGACTTGTCAGTGCTGTTGTCCCAGAAGGAAGCCACAGTTTGCTGAAGACAAACAGCATGTATGGAACTGTATGTCCTGTGGTCTGATAATGCCAAGATAAACTTATTTGCTTCAGATGGTATGAAGCGTGTGTGGCGGCGACCAGGCGAGGAGCACAAAGACAAGTGTGTCTTGCCTACAGTCAAGCATGGTGGTGGGAGAGTTTTTCCTTGCCACTGTCACCCTAGGCTTGCTAAACTTGGGATTGGCCTTTTAAGGTAATATAAGATTGCAAAGCTGCTTTGAAACAATGCATGATTGTAAAAAAGCGCTATATAAATACATTTTGATTTGATTTCGATTTGATTTAATGGTTTGGGGCTGCATGAGTTCTGCCGGCTGTAGGGAGCTACAGTTCAATGAGGGAACCATGAATGCCAACATGTACAGTGTGACACTGTAATACCGTGAATCAAAGCATGATCCTCTCCCTTCTGAAACTGGGCTGTAGGGCAATATTCCAACATGATGAAGACCCCAAACACATCTCCAATACGACCCCTGCCTTGCTAAAGAGACTGAGGGTAAAGGTCAAGCATGTCTCCAGACCTAAACCCTGTTGAACATTTGTGATGGAGCTCAAGGTCTCTAACATCTACAAGCTCTGTGATGTCAGAGTAGAAGAGGATTCCAGTGGCAACCTGTGAAGCTCTAGTGAACTCAGAGAGAGGGTTTTTAAAAAGAACTGCTATTCATACTGTCTGCAGTTAATTAAATGTCAAAGTAAATGTAGGAAACACAGCATTACTTTTTTATTGCATTTCCCATACTGTTCCAGCTTTTTCTTAATTGGAAACAATATTTAAGGTAGCTACATCTCTAACAGTAGGTGGGGTATTTTTCTGTAATGTGGGGTAACAATGGAAAAACGCTGCATTTTTAATAATATTTTAAATTACTTTGTTTGAAATCATAAGAAATAGGTTTGTATATAACTAGTAATGTTTGTTCCTTTCACAGATCTTTAGCGGTGTTAAGGTGATAATCGACTAATAAAAAACAAACCAAACTAATTAATAATTCTTCATACAGATTCCTTTTTTATTTGCATTGATGACACAGCTTCTAGAATGCTCTTTATTTAATATTCTATAGTGATCTCTCCTGGCCAAGCAGGAGCAGTTTCTGCTTCAGAACACACCGCAATGCAATAAATAAAATAAAATAAAGCCTAACTGGCCGTACTGAACAATCTTCAACGAATTGTACTTTACATTGTTTATAGGAATCAAAGAAAATTGCCACAGATATATTAGTAAATTGAGCACAACAGCTGAGACACAGCTTTTCCTCATGTCGACCAGATGCCTGAATTCCTAAACCTCTTAGAAAAGCTCTTACAACCTAGACATTCTCACACCTGATGCACAGGGAAGTTTGGGTCTGAGACAAATCCATTTCTTCCTTGGTGGGAAAATTAAGTGACAGATGTTTTCCTGGGAATTTTTCCAAAAGGAAGGAGAGCAGGGAAAGTGGTTCCCAACATTCTCGCAGATTACACATATATCCCATGGGATTTTCCAGCTGTGCATAATTTCTCAGGCCACAGAAGCACAGACATAGTGAACTGACAAATAGCGCCGAGACTGTTCAGGGGAAATCAGGATATTAAAAAATGTATTAAAATGATAAAATCGTGTTCAAGTGGGTGGTTAGAGTGCTTCAATATTTTCAATAATCAAAAATTTCAATAACTCGCAGGTAGTGATACTGAACTTACATAAAACATTTACTCATTTATGTACTTAGCAAAGCAGGTTCACATTTAAGCATGAAAATATTTTAGACACAACACACAGATTGTGATGCCTTCTAAAATCGTGCAGTTTACCAAACATTAATCAACACCCCATTTTTTAACCATTGTTATTTTGTGGCTCTAATTTGATAGATATTGGCTTGGTCTGTATTAAGTGGAGGAATTCTGTAATGCAGCAAACAGCTGTTGTCTTGTACTTTGTACTTGAGTGCTTAGCTAGTGCACAAAATAAAAAGAAAAAATCCTTTATTCTGATTCCAAATGTGTTCATAAGTTATCACATGGATTGATGTTTTCTTATTCAGCATATAAGATATAATATATCTGATATACAAGGCTAAAGGTAGATGTGGAGTAAATAAATATCTATTTAATTTGATTTTACATTTTTATTTTTATTTTATTTATAAATCTACTTTTGTTTATTAGTTTATCTATACTTCAAAGAGAGATTTAGTTTTATGTCATTCTTGGGCTGTAGCCAGTTAATAAAACATATTTTTATCTTGTATTTCAGTCACTATAAATGTGAAAGTAAATGTAACTGTGAACCCTGCTAAAGAAAAACAAGAAAGACCAACTTCTTTCTGGTAAAGCTGGTTGACCAGCATTCCATTGTCTAAAAGACAACATATGCTGGACTTTGCTATTTATAGTTGTACAGATTGTAACGGTGGTCTGTCTCTACACAAACCATGTTCCATTTAATTGGCTACACATTTGCCTCAAAAGGCATTCAGTTCAGGGGTACATAGACTAACCTAACTAAAATCTTAAGGGAAACTGTAAATTATGAATAGCTTCTAAAGAAAGTACACTATAAAAAGATTGGGAACTATATTTATACAGTTTAGGTTTGTGTATATGTGACAATATTCCAAATACGCCTTGTCCCTGAAAATAAAACTTTTTACCAGTTCTATTTAAACATTTTGTCCCTCAATAAAATTGTACTAACATGATCATATTTCATTTTGATTGATTATCAATGCTAAAAGAAAAGACTAGCAGAAAACAAATCTCCTTGAATTCTCAAGTCTTCTAAACAAGTAAGATAAAATGCAAGTAAAAGGAAGATTTGACATAAATGTACTGTCCCTCAATTTTTTTCTCCTGCCCTTGAGTTTTAAAAGAGGTCTCATTATAGTCTCATGAGCTCTCAAAATGAACTCAAACATTTCTCCTCCTAACCAGCAGTTTCTTTGGTTTAAAGTGAAGAACCTTTGTAAGATACATCACTGTGCAAAAGTCTTAAACATTCTGTATTTTTCAGTTTATATTTGGCTTATTCTTTGTTTAGGTTTACAGACAGTATTCCATCTGTTTCTCTACATACTGTACATCTAGTCTGTGATGGCCAGGACCCCACAGATCAGGTCCTATTTGGGTGGTAGATCATTCTCAGAACTGTACTGAAACTGATTTGTTGGTGGTGTGGTGAGTGGATTAGACACATCAGTGCTGCTGGAGTTTTAAACTGCCTCAGTGTCACTGCAGGACTGATCATTGTCCACCAGTAAAAAATGTCCACCCACCAGCATGCTGTAGGCGGTGAGCGCTGATGTAGAAATACAGGATGATTAACACAAACTGTGCAACAACACATAAGCTGCCGTCGCTATGTTGTGAATGAATGTCTCTAATAAAGTAGACAGTGAGCGAACAGTGTTTTTAAACTGCTTCGATGTCTGATCCACTCATATCAGCACCACATCAGTGTCACTGCAGTGCTTAGAATGATCCACTACCCAGATAGTACCTGATCTGTGCTGATCTTGACCATTAGAGCTAGTGGCACGAGCTATGGTACGTAGAGAAACAGATGGGCTACAGACAGTAATTGTAGAACTAGAAGGGCAGTGTCCACTAAATCTTAAATAAAGAAAGGGTGGATTTAATCTGAAAAAAATATGGAATGCCTAAGACTTTTGAACAGTACTGTGCATATTACAGTTTGAATTGGTAATTGGCCATGCTTGTCCATTTTTATGCTTCTACAAATTGTTCACACTAAAACCAGAATATATGCTTCTTATGAAAGTCACATTTTACCCATAATATTTACATTTGCAGCATTTAGCAGACACCCTTATCCAGAGTGACTTACAATTAAGACAGTCTTATAATCAAAGAAATTGTGGGTTAAGAGCCTTGCTCAAAGACCCAACTGTGGCAGAGGTGGACCTTAACCACTAGACCACCACAGTTCCTATGAACCACAGTTCCTTTTATTGTTTTTTACTATTGATGCATGTCGTCATCACTTGATGATCATGAGTTTATACATTTTCATGTTTAATTACCTTTTTATTACATACCGTATCTATGACAGGAAGCTATGACAATATTTGGGAGTCAGACTAGGAGTCAAACTAAATTCCTTTAGGATTTCACTGCTTGTAATGCATGGTAACTCCATGACCCCAGTTCCACCAGTCTTGTTTCTGGTTCTGGTTTGGAATGAACTCCCAAGCACTATGTTTGGCAAGAACCAACCACAATACTCAAAAAAAAATCACCTAGTTTGATACATGGTGGTGGCAGCATTATTTGTGGGGCGTTTGTCTTCAGCAGCAACAATGCAATTGACAGAACACAGAGACGGAAAATTGATGCTGTAAAGTACACTCAAATTCTCTTGGAAAAACCATGACCTTCTGCTAGACAGCTGGAGATGGGTAGGTCGTTTACAAGTATGACAGTGATCCTAATCTCACCTCATAGGATGCCCAAACATCCTTGAGTGACCACGTTATAGTCCTGACCTCATCACAAAATTTGCCTGAATGTTTCTGCAACAAAGAATGGACAGGTATTCCCTACCCTATCTACCGTTACATTTACATACCGTTACCGTTTTATTCCGGTTGTTCATGTTTTATAAATTTTCAAAACGGTTGCATTTTTTTTTGTGATTTAAATGTAGTTCAAACACATTATAAAAATACCTTTCCTTGACTCAGTTGTCTTTAACCATTCAAGCTTTTGAGGAGATGGTTCACCCATTATGTCACATAAAAAGCGCATGGATGGAATTCCTGTAATTCTACTCAGCAATTTAGGCTGAAAGAGGCATGTCCCCAGTCAAGTGGGTCTGATGAGGCCTGGCCACTTCCACAACCTGTTCCGGTCCCAGCTAATATAATCAGATATCAAACACTTCGTTAAACCACAGCAGGGTTAAATCATAAAGACGTTTATATTAGATTGTTCTCGGCTCGTTCCATTAATGCACTGCCCATGCTTCTAGAATGTGCTAACAAGCATAGTGCTATAGTGCATGTAGGGAACTGGAGGCATTTGGAACAGCGCCGCCGTGTTTCTTTCGCGCGACCGTTCTCCATCAGGTCGGTGCTGGAAGTGCAGCAGGCGACAGAACGCGATTGCAGCTGTAGGGAGACAATAACGCGGTCGGCAGCGCAGGTAAGCAAAGCGCGTCCGTTTTCAGATTAAGGGGACTGATGAAGCCTTATCTTTAGTCATTGATTAGAGTACTGTTTTTGTTTAGTATATCCCATATTGCGTCTGTGAGACGGTCGGGGTTCGTTGCTGCTCGGGATTTAATTATGGATGGAAACGAAGACTGTCTTGGCCTGTGCATAAATATTGTACTGAATATATAAGTATATGTCGTGATTAACAAAACATACGCACGTTGTGGTGGAAACGCCTTTATAGCCCAATAAATACGACTCGTCGCGTTTAGTTTTAGAGAATCGGCCACCAACGGTATTTATTATGGCACTAACACTCCCATACAGTCTAGGCTTTTCACCGACCTGTTTTTCTCCGCTGCTACGAACACGCTGAAAATTTGACTTTTTTTTTTTTAAAGAATAACTGTTTCGTTTCGCGTTTGGAATCCGTTTCCGTTCGAAAAAAAAATGTGGCAATTTATTGTGCTTATTTGGTGTTTTCCCGTATTGAGCGCTTTCCCATGCATAAGGGCGTACAAAGCCTGGCATTGCAGACCCTCATTATGAAGAACCTGCACCTTACACGTTTTTTTTCCGAGCACCGTGCTTTCTGAACCGGAATCCCCCTCCACTGGATGTCGGTCCTTTTGCTTTCTTTGTGGCTTCGAAGCACAGACTATCGCCATGCACGCGCTCGACTGTGTATTAAAGCACGGCATGGTCTTGTCCTCGCGCTTATTGCCGTCGCCTCTCGGCCTTTTAATGACAAAATGCAAAACGACCCGCGTGTGCATGTATGATCGTAAGATCGGAGCTGCGTGTGAAGCGCTCATTATTGAGCCTGTTATCCTGCGCCCTGTGCGCCCTAATCGGATTGGAGATGGGGGTGAAATGGCTCTTGGCTTTGCCATCAATGGATAAAGCAGTGCTCAGGGTTTTGACAAATGACATCTTCATTGATTCCTCTGATTCCACCTAAAGCTATTGTTTGCCTGTCCAGTCCTCCAGGGGACACACGTGATCCACATTTTTATTGTCTTTCCTATTTGTTTCAGGTGTGCTAGAAGAACATACAAATCTATAGGCCCCTGTGGACAGGATTGGGTGCCTTGCTTTAGACAGTGGCTTATTTTTGATTATGGTGTTTGTGCACAAGCTTGGAGGGTTGGTGTTTTGATTATTTTTAATTGACGTTGATGATATTTAGGAAATTCACTGGTTCTCAGGAAGCAGAATAAAGTGGGTCAACTGGCTGAGATCATTAGTAAAATGCTTCTGCTTTGCCATTTTCTGGAATTTAAAAGTATGTGTGTGAGTGCAAAAATGATGTGTTAATGCGTCAGAGATACAGCCGAAAACTCTAGCATCTACACTGCTTCGAAAACCAAACTGCAATTTTGTAATACATTCCTTACTGTGTGATTACAAACACTACAGAATATAACAAGAAAATAAAAAGTATATAAATAATATATGGTTCATCTGTGTTTCCCCTTCAGTTACATTAATACACTTCTCACAAAAATTAGCAGGTATTTAATTAGGGGATATGTTTTATAGCATATTTTCAGTACAAGCCTTGTCAGTGAATTATGAGGGCAAAAAAACAAAAACCTCAAAACTACATAATCGTTCATTAATCAAAATCAAGGTAAAATGTTACGTTAATCGTAAACTTAAAAACAGACATTAACATAGTTCCTACTTATATAAATAGCTGATGCAAAGTCAAATAAAATTCATGCGAATTAGCTAAATAAAAATATCACTAAACACTTAGGGCATTTAGCAGACACCCTTATTCAGAGCGACTTACAACTTCTACAGTCTTACAATTTAAGCAATCATGGGTGAAGGGCCTTGCTTAAGCACACATAGTCCAGTGCCTTACCCACTAGGCCATCACAGACCCACCAGAGTTTGAATATATGCCCCTTATGATAGTCACATGTTACCCTTAATATTTACATTTACAGCATTTAGCAGATACCCTTATCCAGAGCAACTTACAATGAATACATAGTCTTATAATCCAAGAAAAATTGGGTTAAGGGCCTTAGACCAGTACATTAACCACTAGACCACCACAGATCCTAAAACATCAAAGTATGACATGAATAATAACCATTTATAGCATTTATCAAACGCTCTTGCCAGTAACATCTTAAAACTGCTACAATCCAAACATCTGTGGATGAAGGACCTTACTCAAGGATTCAACTGCGGTAGATTGGCAGATGTGGGATTTGAACCCTGGACCTTCCAATCTCGTACTTTAACCACTAGTCCACCACAGTCCCATTAGGATATCACAGTAACCGAATCCTTTTTAGCTGTTTATGCCTAGCGTGCTTGGCTAGAAAACACGTTTATTTACTAACGTAATTTGTCATAAAATGATAAGATCTCTGCTGGGAACGGACCAGTTGGTCATTGATTGGTTGGTTGTTAAATGGGATAACTGGTACAATATTCTTCATTACAAACCATATAAACTTTGAATAAAAATAAGTTACAATAATAATATAACTCGTAAATCTCAAATCTGGCCCAGAGTGTACGTGGTACGTATCAGAAATTAGAGTTAAATGTTACAAAATGATAATAAGATTATAAAGAGCAGTTTACCATGTTTAATTATACCGTCTGCGTTCCTGTTCAGTTCTTCCAGGCGTCATAAGATGAAGCAAAAAGACCCTGTGGAGACCTAGGTACCTTTCCCGAGATATTACTTCAGCTCCAGGCAATTAGGATCATTAACGATTAGATTAATGGACCTCTCTTTACGTAGAGTATTGGGGTGCTCATGGCATCTGCTGAGCAGTGTAGGAGAAGCTGAGAGGTGCTGTGCACTGTAAAAGGGCTATCATTAAAATAATCATTTACTGGCAACAGGAAGCTGGGAATTTACTGTCAAGGTAACATTACTGTAAAAGAAAAAAAACATTTTTCAGTGGCGTCATTTGTATAGCAGGTGTGTCCAGTTGTCATTTTAATTACTTTATTGCTTTGCAATTAGGTCTCTGCAGACAGGATTAAATTCATGGACTAACATAGTTCCCTGGTGCCAGGGGGTTGTTTATTTGGGCAGTTCCCACCCATCAACCATGCCCCACTAAAGGATACTGATGTGTCCTAAGTAATGCATTTATAATATTTAATTATAATATATACATTATAATATGCGTGGCGGTAAAATATATGCAGAAAACATAAAGATTTAAAGATTGTAAACTGTAATTCAGGGATGAGGGAAGGATGCTGTTAATGGAGTTTGCAACAGTGACACAATTATATTTATTGGGGTTAAGAAGTGAATTAAGCAAATTCAAAAGAACTAATTAACAACGCGAGGTTATATTATGATTATAGACTCATCAGATGCTTTATTAGATACATCTAGGTTTGATGCGTTGTGCATTCAGAGATGCTCTTGTGCATGTCTGGGTTATAATTTTGGTTATTTTTAAAAATGTTTTAATGTTTTTTTTATGTTTTTATGTTCAGATCAAACAAGTGAGCAGTTCTCCTTTGACTCTAGCATGTTTGCCCAGGGAACTGCTACTCACTGGATTTTTTTTATTTATTTTCAGACCATTTTCTGTAAACCCTAGAGATGGCTGAACAAGTGCTCATAAAATTTGAAGATAATTCATTATGGGATATTTCATTTTAAAATATGGATCATTCTCAGGACTGCAGTGACGTTTATAAGTGCTTTATTAGCCGATAAGTGCAGAAAATCAGATTTTGTCAATAATCCGATCAAGGAGTATACATGCAAACAGATAAAGGGAGACCTCAGTCAATAATCAGATTTCTGCCAGTGATCTCACAGAAAGATGTGATGTAAACTTAAATCCTTAATATTAAACAATTAAATGATTTATTTTCTTGAGTATTTATTGTATTGCAGATTCTTTGCAAAGTGTTCAAAAGAAACAAAAACTGTTAAGAATATGAAGATCTAAACGCATTTTTGTATCAATTGTGTGAAAAGCGCTATACAAATATTTTAAAACATCCCAAAACCAAGCATAATACAATTATCTTTGAACTTTACAAATATCTTTACAGAAAGATTTTTCCTTCATTTTCCTTGACTCAATTACAACATAATGAGAAAGATATGCTGTATATAATGATTAGGCCCTCTGGTGTTTAGAGAAATGACATATTTTCGCTGCGATGCATTGTAAGACCTTTACATATAATACTGTTTTATATGACTAGAGCATTAATAATAACCCACAACTAAAAATGCAACACACAGTAGAACTAACATCCTATCATTACTGTTTTTGGTTCTGTTACTTTTTCTAGTGTAGCAGAAACATATATCAAAGACATTCTGAAAACTAAAGTGAAAATAATGATGCAGCAGGCTTTTAGCCAAAATTCCATTGCACAAAACTCAACATGGTACTCAGTGGTTTGTGTGGCCTCCACATGCTTGTATGCATGCCTGACTCCTAATGAGATCTCGTATGGTGTCCTGGCGGATCTCCTCTCATCTGAACTAGGGCATTTCTGAGCTCCAGGAAATAATGTTCCAGAGGTGTTCTACTCAATGGTATCAATTACTTCGTCCTCCAAGAACTTTCCGCCTACTCTTGCCACATGAGGCCAGACATTGTTGTGCACCAAGAGGAACCCAGGACTCATTGCACCAGCGAGGGTCTTATAATGGGTCCAAGGATTTCATCCCGATACCTGATAGCAGTAGATGTCTGTGCGTGCTTCCAGGGATATGCCTCCCCAGACCATTACTGACCCACCACCAAACTGGTCATGCTGAATGATCTTGCAGATGGCAAAACATTCTCGAATATGGCAAATGCCAGTCAAGCCCTACGCTGCTGGGCAATGAGAACAGGGCCCAGTACAGGACTCTTCTAGTGCACATGTTAATGTCAATTTCATTAACACCAAACTAGCGCAAACTGATTAGCAATGCCTCCCGCTACGCAACTGACAGGATCAATATCCCAGAAGTTAAACTGAGCTGAGCCTGATTACAAGTGTGTTCCTATCATCTTTTTAAGGAGTGTATATTTCCTCCTTATCTTTATTTACCTTATCATTTATTTACCTCTTCCATAATTTACAACCAGCCTGCCATTCAAGCCTGCTTTGGCCATTAATACAGAACGAGTCAGACTTTCTCTTGCTGTTGATTCTTGCATCTTTCAGTGTGCCTACATTAGTGCTGATGTGTAATGATGTTACTCGTGTAGGCATCGAAGCAGGGATGGAGGCTGGGGGGAAGGAAGAGAGATGGGGAATAAGAGGGAGAGAGAAGGACAAGCGAGGAAAGCAATGCTGGGTAAAGCTAGGTCAGCGATGCAGGGGCAGTCAACTGTGACGAGAGGTATTCGGAACCAGCGGCATCGCTCGCACACACGCACACACACGCACACACACACACACACACACACACACACAGTATTACTAAGGCGTATTGCTGCTGATTTGTTGTAATGATATAGCTATAGCTAAGTCTTAGGAGGGGAGGTAATCAGTCCTTTTTGAACACGTTAAACCCAAGATAAACACTGTCTAGCCACATATACTGCTCACAAACATTAGGGGATACTTCAAAATAAAGTCTCTGCTAATGACATATGCGTACATTTTTGTTAGCAATGTACAACCCCAATTCCAATAAGGTTGGGACGTTGTGTAAAACATAGATAAAAACAGAATAAGATGATTTGCAAATCCTTTTAAACCTATAATCAATTAAATAGACTACAAAGACAAGATATTTAATGTAAAAACAGATTTTGAATTTGATGCCTGCAACACGTTCCAAAGAAGTTGGGACAGGGGCACGTTTACCTCTGTGTTACATCATCTTTCCTTTTAACAACAGTTTGGAAACTGAGGACACTAATTGTTGAAGCTTTGTAGGTGGAATTCTTTCCTATTCTTGCTTGATGTACAACTTCAGTTGCTCAACAGATTTTCAACAGGGTCTCCATTATCATATGGTTCAGACTGCAGGCAGGCCAGTCTAGTATCCGCACTCCTTTACTACGAAGCCACGATGTTGTAACACGTGCAAGAATGTGGTTTGACATTGTCTTGCTGAAATGAACAGGGACGTCCCTGAAAAAGCCGTTGCTTGGATGACAGCATATGTTGCTCCAAAACCTTTTCTCTTTGGCCTGAAGGACACAACATCAAGGATTTCCAAAAACAATTTGAAATGTGGACTCGTCAGACCATAGGACACTTTTCCACTTTGTGTCAGTCCATCTCAGATAAGCTATGGGGCAGAGAAGCTGACGGTGTTACTGGGCGTTCTTGATATTTGGCTTTCGCTTTGCATAGTGGAGTTTTAACTTGTACTTGTAGATCGAGCAATGAACTGTTGTTCTTAAACGGCTGGACTTTTTTTTTTACACAAAAGTGGTTTTCCTCACCCCATCCGTCCTTATGAACAACTGAGCCTTTCGGGGATACTCCCCTTATACTCAAGCATGACGCTCATCTGTTTCCAATTAACCTGTTTACCTGTAAACTATTCCAAACAGGTGTTTTTGAGCATTCCTCAACTTTCCCAGTCTTTTGTTGCCCCTGTCAGTTGTATTTTACGCTAAAACACATTTCTGAAGAATGAAAAGTTTCGTCAAATCCTAGCATATATCAAGATATCATTTTTGTCAATAGTTAACAAGTGCCAAATCATTATGGCCTCACAACAAGGTCAGTATATCCTCGATACAGCATATCTTGTAGGCTGCTCCCAGTCAACAGTGGTAAGGAGTCTGAGGAGGTACAAACCACGTTCTGATGAGCGAGTATTAGTCTTCCAAGGCTCATCGATTTACAAGGGCAACAAAGTGTGTCCTGTATGTTCCAAATCGATATGTGGCTCAAGTTACCTACATTTTAAGTCTGGTTACAGAAGGAATGCATCAAAGCGGACATTTAGTCCCATTTAGCTGAATATTGAGACATTAGTTTGACATTTGTTTTTACATTTTATGTCATTTAGCAGATAGCCTTATCCAAAGCAACTTACATTGATATCCTACAGTCTAATGAATTGTGGGTTAAGGGTCTTACTCAGGTAGCCAACAGTCGCAGCTTTGCAGAGGTGGGATTTTAACCCTGGTCCTTCCGGTAGTTAGTCCAGTATAATACTGCTATGATATCCCGGTCCCGATATGTGCCACCTACCTTCCTGAATCATTGCAGACCAGGTGATTATGCTGAATTTAGGGATTATTTTGTAACATAACACACAAGAACAGTAATAGGAAACCCATTAACTTGACACAATCCTTCTGTTTGAAGGACACAGTCACATACATTTACACCCAGAGCGATTTACAACTGAAACATTGGGTCCTTGAGTTGGTCAAGAGCCTTGCCCAAGGACCCAACAGTGGCACCTATCTTACTCTTTCAGGGATGGGAGATGAAAGATAAGCTGGTCAAAGTCCCAAGACCTTGAGTAATTCCCCTGAATGGGTGTATTTTGCTTGTTCGAAACTTTGTTCAACACTGACCCTGAAACAATTTAGCTAATAATAATGAATATTGGTCTCATCTCAGGCAATCTTATTTTTATATTGTTTCTTCCATTACTATTGCCCAGTCTTGTTCCTCAAGTATAGCTGTATTGCACCCATACTAATAGGATTAAAACACTGAGCACATTCTAAAGATTTACCACAATTTTGTATTTTTACAATAAACAGCTGTCCAAAATAACTGGAGAGTAAGCTGAATTTGACATTCTCATTCATAATTATGATATAATCATATATACAGTAAAAAATAAAGACACCATATCTTCCTACTGAACAATTTTCAGAAGTGGAAATGTGTTAGGGTAACAGGACTGAGTGAAATATTATGGATTTTTTATTCAACATTTAGGGCATCAATGGGATATGGAGGTAATGTCATCACAAAAAGATAACATTTCTGAATCATTATATTCATATAAAGTAGTATTGGAGACTATGGCCAGCTAACAAATATATTTTCGGTGTCATTGGTAGGTGTTAGGAATGTTTTACATTATATAATTTAAACGTGCAATTGTAAAAAACCTAACCACTGTGCAGAACCACTTTGGTTACTAAATACTTCAAAATTAATTATCAACACATGTAATGTCCTGAGTACAGAAATGGCACTCATTGGTTAGAGTGACTCACATATGGTTTAAATACATGTCATGCATGTATTACCCCCAATAAAACACCAAACAAATACACCTGCTATGTGTCACTACAGGTTGCTCTCCAGCTGTCGTGAGAAAAAGTGTGAATTTTAAAGATTATTAACAGTTTTCCTGGTTATTCATGTTTCACCTTGGACAAGTGACTCCTGCAGGGTCATTTCTTTATTTGCTATTAGGTGAAAGTGTTGAAAACATTATTTGTATCCATGAGTCGATCAAAGTGGCAGCTGCTGAGGGAAGAGGGAAAGGTTGGCCCAAAGCACGTAGATACTTGTGCAAACATAGCATGCTCTGTAGTGTACAGTTTGTGTACTGTAACTATGCATAATCCAGGTGAGATTTTTCCCACAAGTCCGAAATTTTCTGCCACATCCAGACTGACTCCATTGCTTTGTCTTTTGTACGAGTTCTTTGTATGTTTGGTGACTTTAAGCCAAGGCAAATCCAAACATTTTATAGGTTATTTCATCAAGAGTTCCCAAGGAAATAATCTTCCTGGGACCACTTGGAGCCTAGCGTTCCTTTGGTCTGTCTGTCTAGATAGAAATATGTCCAGAAAGTGTTGGCTAACACTGCTCTGCACGAGGAACTGCGAGGCAACCATTCTGCACTTCTACCCTCATGCAGCAATGCTAAGCATTTGCCTCGGGGTTAGCATTCTTTCTAACGTAGGAACTGTCCACGTTTTTGATCGCATGTCTAGACTTGGATGTGGATGCAGAACGATGCACATTGAAAGATGCACACGGAGCGTCAATATATGTACATAAAGTTTGTCTAGAGGGCAGGGCTGTCCATATCATGCGGGTGTGTCTGCTACAGGCATGCCAGAGTCATTTAGAAGAGGGGAGGGGAAATTATAAGCAAACACACACTAACGTAGGAGTCCCAGCTCCCAAACTGCAAACACGTGCAAACTTAAGGCAACAGTCACAGTGCAAAAAAATCTGCTCAAATCTTATCATTTTGTTTTTAAGTTGGTCATATTGAATCTTATCATTTTGTTGAGTCGATCTGCATTTTAAGAAGAACAGTGCTTAAACTGCAATTATTGTGCACTGTCAAACCAGGTCCAATTAAGTTCATTCTACAGAGTGAATCAAAAGTCACAACACCCTTTTATGTCTGAAACAAAATAGGAAATTGTGTCTGAATACGCTAGTAATGGGTGAGGGGCCTATCTTGTAGGCCATGTCTGAAACATGTCTGGCCGCCATATTGGATCAAGGGCAGGTTTTTCCAGTAGGAAGGTGGTCATGTAGCATAGCAAAGAAGACAAATTCAGAGAAACCAGGATTGTGGATGACAAGGCACATAGTGGTCATCCAAAATCTGCTACAGACGAATAAACTTGAATGCATCGCTTGCCCAAAAATAATCCAAATTCAAAATTCAGAGCGCAGTTTCTGCTGAATGAGTATTTATGTGTATTGTCAGATTCCTAGAAAATGACCTAGTGTCATACATGTCCAATACAGAGTGAGTTAAAAATCACAGGACATGTCACATGCTGTGTCTTGGACTTTTCACAAAGGCTGCAAAAAAGCAGGCAAAAAGCCATTTTTGGACTTTATTCTAGGAATCCGACAATACATATAAATACTCATTTAGCAGAAACTGCGCTCTGAATTTTGAATTTGGATTATTTTTGGGCAAGCGATGCGTAGTAAGAAACACTCTCACACTTGCCTGTGCTACATGAGGAAGCCAATGGGTTGGGATGTAAGGATTGGCATGACTGGAGTAATGAATGCTGGGAAACAGCACGAGGAAAAGCAGTGGTTGTGACAGTAACTGTTATTCAGTAACGACAGGAGATATTCAACACTTTATTTTGAAATATGCTTTGTGTTAATGATTTTGCTCAACTGTAGATTACTGTACGCTTTTTAAGTATAAACTACATTATAATTAATTCTTCGTTTTTAACCAATTAATCCTAATCAGGGTCATGTGAAATCCTGTGTCTATCTGGCAACACAGAACAAGGACAACCCTAGGCCTATATTGGCCGATTCCAATAGTCTTTCTCAGAATTATAAATGACAGCGTACAGAAATGTTTTGTTTAACTTTTCTTTAATAGAAACATTTTCATTGCTAAAGGAAGACAGCAGGAGCTGCTGATTTGTGCTTGAGCATTAGTCTCTTTGTATTTTTAAAAATACTATACAATTTGTGTATTGTACTGCGTATCGCTTGCTCACGCAATTTCAAAAGTCTAAGTACGACTTTTGCTGAATGTGTATTCACGTGTATTATCGGAATGCCATTGGAAAGTGAAAGGACTGAAAGGACTACCTGTATATGCTTTAACCATTTCACTCCGAAACGTATGTATGAGGGAAATAGAGTGATCATCTTACAGTGATAACATTAGAACCCCTGACAGGTGAAGTGAAAAACACTGACATCCTCTGGGCAATGAAACGTTTTAAAATCTGCTGGAATTCATGTTGAGGCTATCTTGACGTGTACCACCTACCTAAACATTGTTGCAGACCAAGTACACCCCTTCATGGCAACAGTATTGCCAAAAGGCAGTGAGCTATTTCAGCGGTATAATGCACCCTGCTACACTGCAAAAAAAAAGTTCACACACATAACTGCAAGGAGTTCAAGTTTGCCAGGCAGCTTGCCATTCACAGACCATAAGCCAACAGAGCATCTCAGGGATGTGCTAGACAAACAAAAAGAATCCATGAAGGCTATCTCTCACAGCCTACAGTACTGCTGTAAAAGATCTGCTCCTATTGTCCTGATGAATGATAACACAGGACACCTTCAGAGGTCGTGTAGTAGTGCAGGCCATGTAGTGGGTCAGAGTCTTGGTGGCAAGAGGGGGATCTACACAGTATTAGGCAGGTGGTTTTAATGACATGGCCGGTCTGTAAAATGACTGCATACACTGTTAAGGACTATAATGGAGGAGCTACGTAATCAGAGGAACTATAGTATTACGTAGTCTACTGTGCTATTATTTACCACACAGATGATGTCATCCTCCACAGGGACCGCCAGACACATAGTAGGTCTCTTTCGGAAGCTGGTAATGGTTCAATAAGGGGTGTTCCTTTCATTTTAAGACATTTCACATGACTTTTTAAAAGGTGAATGTGCTCTAAATACACTATGTGTGTACTCTATACTCTGAATGCACTCTACACCTCAGTGTGACTGCTGGATTGAAAATATTTCACCTACCAAAAATGTCCACCCATAGTTGAGTGGGTGGCGCCGGTGGAGGAGGGGGCTGTGTTGCAACTGCATTGAACCACCTTTGGGGGATCCAGCTTGCAAAAGGTTGAGAACCCCTGGATTAGAGGATGATACCAAAAGATACCGAGTGAGTCAATACTGTGTTTACAGACTCCAGCAGCACCGCTGTGTCTGCTCTATTCATAGCAAAACAACACACACGAACACACCACCTCCACAACATTGTCAGTGCAGTGCTGAGAATGATCCACCCAGCCACATCTGTGCTCTGTGCTGGTCCTGTGAGGGTCCTGACCTTTAGAGAGCAGAGTAAATGGGACGAACAAAGCATGTGGAGAAAGAGATGTGGACTACAGTTTGCAATTACAGAATTTCAAAGTGCTTTTACACGGTAAGTGAAAGTGATCAAATGGACCAATGAGTGTAGAAACAAGGAGGCGGTCATATTTTTATAAAGCTACACACTGGTCAGTGTACATTATGAATGAATGAATGTTTTATTGTCATTGCTTTACTAACTACAGCAACATCTGCTTATGTATCTTATTTTCGTAAAGTTGTCTCTGCTTTGCTGCGCCCCCAGCGCAATAGCTCCACACCCCCAATTCGAGAACCACTGGTGTAGGGAATGACAACCAAGCTCATCTTGACTGCACTATTTTGGTTAACGTGTCTGTAACCCTAAGCTAGGCGTACATATTGGTGCATATTAATAGCCTCATTAGCACAGACCCCATGTCTGTTTACACTGAACCTGTGACAGAAGCAGAACTGCTTAAGGGATTTCTGTTGATACTTGATGACTAACACTTTGAAAGGTAGAAGACTTGCTCAATGACTTATCATTAGGAGGGTACAGGAATTTGGACTTGTATGGATTTTAATGCCGGTCTCGAGGCCAGACTTACATGGAAACTTTCTGCTTGCAAATGGGAAAGTACAAAGTACTAACAGACTCCCTCTTTTCTGTCTTTGTCACCCCTTTTTATCCTACATGTTCTTTTGGTGCATACCCTCCCCCTTTCAGACTGATCCTTATTTACAATGGACCAGCAGCACGATTCGTTCAACAGCCTCAACAACCACTGCAACTCTCCTAATGCCATGGCAAATTCGCTCGCTGGCATGACCATCAATGACCATCATCATGGGGAGCAGCTGGAGAATGGCGTTGGGCCGGTGAAAGGTAAGCCAGCCGTTGTTAGATAAATGTAGCAAACAGCGTATATGGCATCTGACAGCAATAGTCTGATATTGCTATTTTTAAATCGTACACAGCTTTACACATCTTGAGTCTTCTTTTCTCACAGTTCACAGTGTATCTCATTGAAGTAGCAAGAATCAAATAAACTTGTACAAGCTCTTTATTACTAATTTGCACTTCTTAACGCTAGTGTCAGTCTTTTGCACCGTACCGCAGGTCTGTTTGCACTGCAGCTAAATAAAGAGGAAGGACAAATGTAATTGTCTCTGAAGGGGACACTGTCATGAGCAAGCTTCCAAAATAGCAGATGAATCAAAAGTGACAGTGAAGTCTATTCATAAACAAAGCGCATACTGTCCGTGTTGTATAATAGTAGCTTTGTTGGGAGAGATTAATTCAATATCTAGGATTCCGTGCTGGGTGCGTGGGGAGAGATTGATGATGCATTGCTCGTAAAGCTGTAAATGGAATTAAGCCATGCTTTATTAACTTTGTTAATATGTCCTATTAATCTTAATTAGTATGACTACTAAATCCTGTTGAGAGTGGACTGTATTCATGTATTCAAATCGAGTTCAGATTATAATACAGTGTCCAAACTGAATTATTAGAAGACGTCCCACTTTAAGATTAATGTTAATAAGTGCATCAATTCAACGGGACACTGAATCGATGTAATGTGGATAAAACCTGAGCTCCTTGTGCTTCAGATAAATCTGAAAACAGCCCCCTGTGTACGCTGGTCAGTGAGAAATACATTTTATCTTGAGTTAGGATTATAATGTCCAGACTCTCCGTCTGTAATTTCTTGCCTTTGCTTCTTAGTGTAGCTGCACCGACTGCAATGTTGTCTGTTTTTTAAATATTATTACATCTGGACAACAAGGCCATGATTAACAGGGACTTCAATCTGGCCTGTGTGCAGGGATTTGTAATCCTAGCATGTGGGTCATCCTCCTCTTAACCCTCTGTTCTTATGTATTTATGGTACTCACTCTACCATGGGTCTGCTGGTTTTCTTATTAATTTAGAAAGCTAATCTCCTAGTCTTTAATGGTTTACTG
>JAUZST010041567.1:0-26653 GCA_034779995.1 Parotocinclus haroldoi
GTATACACTTGGGCTGGGCTAACTCAACAATGGAAAATGTGATTTGTATGCAATAAAAATGTTATGGAAGTAACAAATCAATTGATTGGATAAAGTAATGGATACCAAAATATGTTTTCCTTTGTTTGTAAATTAACATCAAACTTGAAAGTGGGCTTAAAGGGTGCATGGGCTTAATGGGTACACTTACTCTACCGTTACATCAAAGAGGCCTAGACGAGACGGAGTACAAATGAAGTTAAGACCGAGACTGGTACAACACTATGATGCTCTTCTGCACTCAGCTGTGTGGTACGTAGGTAATCGGGAGTGATGAGCGCTAGGAAATTTAGTGAGGAAAAGCCGGTCGTGGTTGTATTGTAAGAATGTATTAAACTGCAGTTTATGATAAATTCAACTTGCAATGGATTTGTTGGAATGTATCCAAATCACAAATGGAATCTACCTGTATTGCTAACTAACATGGTTAGGGTGTACTTTTATCAGTTATTTTGGTGGTGTTAATGTTCAGATAAAGATTAGTGCATGTGCCTTGTTTACATGTACTGGTAGATCTGCTGGAACAGCCTCCAAATTAGACTTGTGTGTCCAATATGGGACATACAAAGAGTGAGCTGATTCTTAATTTGACATTATGGTCTACTGAGCCCACAGTATGAAAAGTGTGACAAGATGCTTCAGTCTCCCTTATTCTGTAAGACCCTGTCCCTTTGATCTCAAGTGAGCATAGATTGTGTTGGAAGCAATCCAGTGTAATCCTTGTAGACTTGATTGCCTTCTGTAATTGTTGCATATATTTCATATACACATTAATGTTTCAAATGTCTCCTTTTCCAAAGACTTCTAGTTGAAGTCAAGCTTGTAAGATTGTTGCATAAACAGACTGAACAATCTCACCTACAATGACTTGCAAGTCTTTTAAAGTATCCCACGGCCTATTTGCCAATCACTGTTCTTTATCCAGGAGAGATGGCCCCTTGTAATGGATGCATAAAATTCTGTTGGATTCTGTACACCTTCCACCTGGTTAATACCATCTCACTTTTAATATCTTGGCACCTTTCCAACTAACAACTCTTAAGGAAGAGTTTTTTTTTTAAGTAAACCACTACAGTTATATTAATTGCATCTTAACCTAATATTATGACTGTTATGCTCAGCCAGAAAAGGAGACAAATGCTCGCATGTTGTTTCAACAGTTTATTTAAATATACTGTAACCAAAGTGGTTGGATGTTAATGTGTGAACTAGAAATGGTGAACCAGAATGGCAGACAGACAGGCTGGAAAGTCCAGCAAGTGTGAGAGGGGAATTAAGGTCAAGTTCAGGGACAAGGCTAATAACCGGCGAGACAGATACTAGAAGTGCTCAGAGAGTTCTTGCACAACAGGGAGGATAAGAGGGCTTAAACAGAGATCCATGTGATGTGAGGATTTGGGCTAGGAGGTGTGCACTGTGACAGCAGTGATGACAGTAATTTTTATTATGTATGCTAAATAGGAGGAACATATGTTTAGGTAACCTTCATGCAGTGAGCTTCACAATTCACCACCCCCACCTCCGATTAAACAGAAATGGGGCACACTTGGCTCACTAATACAAAGATGTGATTTCCAATAATACAAAAGTGCTTAAATATAGTGAGGCATTTACTGTACAGACCATGTCTGTCCTCATTGTAACAACGGTGGACATGCATGATGGTTCCTCACGTCACTTTTTAAGGTAATGTAAACAAATGGATTGAAGTGACATTATATGACATAGTATCGTCCTTCTGGCTATGGTGGTGCATTCAATCCGTAGATGAAAGTTGGTCTGAAACCATGCATGTTGCAAGTCAGTGTATCAATTTTTGGGGGGTCAAAAAAGGAGTAAAATGACCCACTCATTTATAGCTCTGCATAGATGGACTAATGCGTTAGTCAGTATGTATTTGTCTGTATATTTTGCATGCAAAAATGCCAAGGTTTTTGCCCACACAAGCAAACTTTAAACTATAGCTCCCATGCATCGCAATGCGTATTTTTGTTTTCTCATTGATTATGAATGACATTTTAAAAATGTCTGATGCATTAAATCACATAAGACCCTATCTATTATAAGGAAATCTTCTGACAACAATTTGCTGAATTCTGTTTCTGTTGCAGTTACCAGAAGTACTGTTTTATGGAAGGGCAAAGTAAGCAGTATATAAAATGGTTGGAAGTATAATCTGGACTTTTTTGGTTTTACTTTAACTATTCTAACCTTCTATTCGTATGACCTTGATCAAATTACTTACTGGATCTTTCACATACCTTTCATGTGCAGTAGAATTCATTTCAGTAGTCACTGATTAACTACTGCGAACGTGGCAAATTACTTTGTTTAAACTGCATTATATTTTTAGTCCTGTAGCAAGATTTTAATTGTGACAGCCAACAATATATGCAAAGTTATCTAAACCATAAATAAGTTTAGCTAAGTTCAGAGCTGCTTGTGGGTTTGGTGTGACCGATATCCCAACTCATGACAAAAGTGTTTAAATGTTTTTTAAATTATTATTTTCTTTTAAAAACAAAATAATTCAAATCTAGTACTAAAGTTCATTGCTGTATATTCCAGCATTCTTTGATGGGTTTAAATAGTAACTTATTATCTTTTACTATCACAAACTTAATGCGGGACATCTGTGTTTTTATGCAGTGTAGTAGTGGTGATCTGTTTGTATAGCATATAAAAGTGAAGGCCTTTTTGCAGATTATTTTTGAATTTACAGTCGATAAGTAGGCTGGCGCTTAATAAAGCTAGCCATACAGCATGTAAATTAGTGAAAGAAAATAATTTAAAGCTAAAACTAAAGCTGATACAGAAGTAGTAAAGCACTCCCAAATGACTCATTTATTTTCTTTGAGCCAAACTGGAAACACTTGAAATATGTGCTGCCATGGCCATAATTTTATATTCACATCACTTCACAGTAAACGATTACATAAATGACTGTGGGTTGGGTTGCTCAAGGGCATAGCAGCGGCAACATGACAGTATCAGATCTTGTAATTACCTTAATTGCTGCATTGCCACAATGCCAAAATTGTTAAAATAAATGCAATGTTCTTTAATTAGCTTAACCGCATACCTTATATATAGGATAATCCCACCCTTTGCTTTTTTTAAATGTACTACATAAGTGTTTAAAAGTATTGAATTGCTCACTGGACAAATTAGTCACCTGTGAAACATGCCTATGCATGTATAGACTGATTCCAACCTTTAGAATAAATTCTTGCTTCCTCCTTTTTGTCTCACCAGTCTTTCACAGATGGCATTACCAACAAGCTGATTGGCTGCTATGTGGGTGGAGCACTGCAAGACGTAGTGTTGGTTCGCATCTATGGAAACAAGACCGAGCTTTTGGTGGACAGAAACAATGAAGTGAAGAGCTTTCAGGTCTTGCAGGCACACCACTGTGCCCCACGCCTATACTGCACTTTCAACAATGGACTCTGCTATGAGTTTCTGGAAGGCATGGCTTTGGAACCTGAGCACATCCGCAACCCTGCAATTTTCAGGTGAGGAATTGTCACAATTGTGTATACACACACACACACACACACACACACACACACACACACACACACACACACACAGAGCTAATGCATTACTACTGAACATATCCATAAAGTTGGGTCAACTTTCCTTACTTAAAGTACTACATGACATGGATGACTGAACACCTACTCAGAAATGTGGCTGCACACAGCCTACATTTGTCCTCAAGCATGTCTACCTCTCATGTTACTGACTGGCAGGAACTCTTTGCTAAAGCTGTGGCGTTTTTGTAATGTGATCCTTTCGCTTAGCGACATTAATCGTGCCATGTCCTGCGTCAGCCAAGGCCCTACACATATAAGAAAACATTGCATGTCCTGCCAAAAAGCCTTTGTGACTTTTCCAGCTTGTATCTATTTGTGACCCGCCTATACAAACAGTGCACATTTAAGACTGTGCGTCACGTTTTCATTTACATAAAAGCATCCGAGGAAACCAACCTTGAGTGTTTTCTAGAAACCCACACTTGTGTAACTGTTGGCTTCATTTGTCATTTCATTTGTTGGTTTAATCTGAAACAGCATTAGATGATGGTATTCCCTCAAAGTGTCGTTCATACGAGTATTTGCTTCCGGATGCCAAATGTTAGGTATAAAAATAAGTATTTCTTGCATATATTTAAACTCTGTTCTTCATGATTTTTGCCCTTTATTTGCTAATGAGAAAGGAGCATCACACTGGCTGTACTGGATATGCTGACAAGGTTCTAACGCTGTCTGTGGAGCTGGGTAATATTTGAGCAGCGTTTGAGCTAAGAGACCCCAGTTGGCTGAACCAAGTTCACTGCTGAAACTCAGCATCATGTTTTCAGCTTAGACATGTTGCCATGTTGTAGGTGCAACCTCCTTCACAACAGATCAGTTTTGTGTACATGTTTCGTTTAGCCTTTTTGTCAAACGTTTGACCGCTTTTGATTGCCCATCTTCCTGTTGATGCTCCACAGCATGTGAAAAATGTGAATACATGAAGGTAGATTCCCACTTACAGACATTTTTTTTGCATAAATCATGGATGTGTATTTGACACCTAAAATGCTTTAGTAGGCACTGATAAGTGGAATATTTCTTTTAGTAGCCTGTAAATGAAACCAGTTCTGAATCAGGGTTTGATACCCAACCCCACCTGTTATATGCATGTCTCATGTGGTTCCAAATTGTGTACAAATTTCAAATAACTTATTGTGGTTCATATACTAGTGATTGTATGATTTATATAGACGTTGTATTAATTTTTTTTGCATTCCTTTAACTTATTTAGGCTAATTGCAAGGCAACTGGCAAAGTACCATGCTATCCATGCACACAATGGCTGGGTGCCCCAATCTGATCTCTGGATAAAAATAAGAAAGTACTTTTCCCTCATCCCCACACACTTTGATGATCTGGGAAAGAATCAAAGGTAAGGCATTATTTTTATTATAAAACTTCTCAAGAATGATGTCATCTAAATTGTAGAAGGTTATAGGTTAAATCATGCTTTCCAAAACATATTGGCTGTGTTGACAGTTATTTAGATTAGAGTGGTCTGAGATTAGACAGCCCCATATTCAACATTTAAAAGTACTGTCACAGCCCTAAGAACTGTGCAGTTTCATCTGGAAAACAATTTCAGACCAATGATCACATAATCAAGCTTTTGACAACCCAGTCCCTGACCTAATTCAGTAAAAATGAACCGAGGAGAGGAATTTATTTTAAGAAATTGTAGTACTCTTGCGGAGCTAGATGGATTCTGTATTGAAATCGCATTCCATGCGCAGTATTTCTCAGTTTCCTCAAGAAGGAAAGGAGACAGTCAGGTTACATTTTTAAAGAGTGATTACATGCAAGGATGTATTAAGTGCAAGGATGACTAATTGTGATGTGGTTTTGTAAAAAAATAAAATAAAATAAGCAGCTTTTAACCAAGACATTTTGCTTTATGACAAAAATGTATGTATGTGTTATGTATGAATTTAAAGAAACATTAAAACCTGTGTACTAAATAAGTTAATACGTCCTTGTCCAAGCCTCTGGTGGCTTCAGTTCTGGCGACATATCATGTGAGGGCAGGCTGAAGGCAGATTGCAGTAATTAATAGATGTCTTATGATTAGTAGACAAGAAGGATTCATTGTTCAGATAGAAGTAACAGTCCTGTATCTTCTCACTCTATCATTGGTATTGCAAATTAGTAAGTTCAGTGTACATCTGAGCCAGGATCTCAGGTTGACTACACATGCTGCACAACAAATGTGAGGAGCCCTGGGTTTGTTTCGGTTATTTTTCACTACTATAATAGCACCCATGGGCGTTATTAGTAAATGCAGCATTTGCAACATTGACAAGACAATTCACCTGTATTAAAATGTCCTGGAGACAATAAATCCTGTTAGTAAGTATCTCTACTCTGTTGCTGGGAGAATGTCTGTCAAAAACATCCAAGTTTGAGCTTCATTGAATATCCGGTAATTTTTGTGAGCAGTGTAGTAGAATTAAGATATCATAGGAAACTACTGAAATATAGCTATGAAATGGTACATCATATAATAATCCAAGGTGATTTTCATGATCGGGAGCCCAAAATGTGTAAAATTTGCAAAAGGTCTTCAAGCAACAAAATGATTGTCCATTGGTATTGAAAGAACACAATCGGATTTTGTCCATCTCATTCTCTCTCACTTGTGCGCACACACACACATTCTCTCTCTCACTCTTACACACACACACTCTCTCTCTCTCTCTGTACAGACTAAACAGTGAGGTGCCCAGTGCGGAGTGTTTGACAGAGGAGCTGGTGTGGCTGCAGCAGAGCCTCTCCAAGCTTGGCTCACCCGTCGTGCTATGCCACAATGACCTGTTGTGTAAGAACATCATCTACCAAGAGGCAGGAGGTGAGTCTCATACCATACCCATTTGTCTCATATACCCACTGGCCTCCCAAAACATACTGTCCTGCCTGAGGTAGGCCTGGTTTTTACCTTTTTCTGCTCAATATGAAACGCCTCGCAAAGGCTTTCTCTCACCTCCAGTCATTTCATGTTAAGATGAGGAGCTTTAAAACCTGCTGTCACAGGCATTTTTCTTTGGTTATGGATTAAATGTGTATAAAACAGTAAATGTATGCTTATGGTGCTTTTTGGAAATGTTGATGGGTATTTTATTCCGAGTGATGCTTTGAATGCTCTGTGTTTTCTATAATAAAATCGAGTGGCATGATGGCTGGCATGGCCTTGGCACGGATTCAGTGCGACTGCTTTGAAATGTTTGAACGCACATTATTGCAGCCCAGAACGTGTCTGAATTTGTTACAGCTTTGAATGAAGGAAGATGGCAATGCTGACAAGGCAAAACCACTTCCTACCACTAACATTAACTACATGGAATGTTGTTTCCTTACTCTTCCCCATCAAAGAGGAAGACTGGTTGGGGGTTGGGGGGGGGGCAGAGAGAGTAAACTGAAGAAGAAAAAAGTGAGTTGAGCATCAGCAAAATCTCCCAAGTACACTTTGTAGGTTTTTATTACTTTGTAAGCTGGGAGGTTATTGGCTTGACTCACTGAGGCTCCACCTGTGCAGGAAACCCACAGCATTTGAACAAAGGCCACTTAAAGCTGTTGTCTCATTGGCAGTCTCTCAGACCAATGAGGAGGCGTTGTGGCCAGGTGGGTGCCTCAGGTGGGCAGGGAACATGTGCTCGGGTACGCGAGTATTTAACAGGGGAAGGGGTGCAGAGGCTGCTCTGCAGTGAAGCTGTGTGTGTTCTGTGACAGATGTGAGTTTGCCCCAAATCTCTTCATCTGCTGCACAGGCCAATAGCCACTGACTGGAGCTGTTCTGTGTGTACGGCTAGGACGCCAACGGGCCCGGTAACCACCTCATGTGTCTTTTTGTAGACCAACACTTCTGTCTACTGACAAATCACAAACTTGTTTTAAAGCAAATTAGTGTAAGAAAGAAAAATTACACATGGTAATATTTAAACGTATACACTTAAGTTAGATCTATGTTTATTTAGTCGCAGACAACATGCACTGAACTTTAACACATTATAATTAGCAACAGATAACGTGACATGTATGCCATAACAATGGAGTAAGGATTTGTGTTTTGAAGTCTTTACCTACTAATTCCTGCTTTTCTGAAATGTCAGTATCTTTTCTTATCACTCTTTGTTCTTTATTAAGGCCAGAGCATTCTGCATTCTGTTCAGCTTGTTTATTATTTACTTGTTTTGGAGGCATAGGTGGATATATTTTGGATCGATATTTCATTTTGAAATATCCCCTTATTTTTGTGAGCAGTATAGTTGCACCTATACACATCCAGTTTGGTAGGCCTGTTGGTCTTCCCAAGACTATAGTACTATTTAATATTTATACTATAATATTACTTCATATTAATATCATGTTTATCTTAACACACACAGACGTTTATTGCATGGATATGCTGGATAAAACGATGAGTCATGGGAAGCAAATCAGTGTATATGGATGGGATATGGTATTTGATATGAAAGTTTAAATCCCAAAAATCACAAAACTTAACAGGCTAGGCAAAGTTAAGTCCAGTAATTAACCAGAGGAAAAACCAGGGACGTGCTGATAAAACGAAAACATAAACAAAGCCAAAGGAAAGATAGTGGTGAAAAACGAAGACGGAGGGGGAAAAAAGGAACCATCACACAGTGGTTGTGACATTTTATGTATTGTATTTAATTTCTGTCTATAAATGTAATATTCATGTAAATTAAATTCTTATGTATAACATCTAGGCTGCTCAAGGACGTCTTTTTTGAGTCTTGGTCCTTCCAAGCTTTCTTATCAAATTTAGGGAGAGTTTGCTCTCCACTGTCACCGTAGGCTTGCTCAATTCTGTTCAATTCAGGTGTTCTTAAAGCTACCCATCTGGGACTTTGAGATAGTTGCCATGAGTAAGGATCATAATCTTGTGCACACATTTTATGCTTGTGATTATCTCATATAATCTCCCCAAATTTTTCAGAGCAGTGTATTTAGGGACAGAGGCTTGGGCTTGTTCAGGCCAAAGGAAATGCCATGCCTCTGGTACTTAATCTGCTGGGTCTCTCCTCTGCATTAAATTCCAATTCTCATAACCATGCTTGCTAACTTGGGCACTGGATGCCATTTTCTTTGTACTTAGTTGTAGCTTAGTTTCCCTTGTATGGTTACTTCAGGAGTTCTTTAGAGACCAGTTTTTTGTCTACTCCTGCTGTCAGTAGCTTCTCATGCCACTGTTGCTTCCCATCAAAGGACTTCCAACGTCCTTCAATCAACATAGTCAGTGTCATTGTACATCCAGACCACACAGTGAAGAATCTTTGGACATTAGCATAGAGGAATGTGTGATCTTCTGACCAGAGATCTGTTCAAATCCTCATACAGACCACTTGGCCTGGATCAAATTGAGCTATCTTGTTCAAAACTGTGCACTGGCATGGTATACACAGCTTCGCCTGTGTACTTGGTATAATTTCTTAGAGGGAGCCATGTCTGCATGTTAGATATGTTGTTTTACATTATTTTGTTTTAGTGTCTTAGTCTAGCACCTCACTGGTGGAATGAGCTTCCCAGGACATTCAAATTTCCCTTTTCTCTGAAGACTCAACTCAGTCAGTCCTTTGCCCTTATGTTGTACCTTCTGTGTGTCTGTATTTTTGTCAACTTGTCCTCAAGCTCTTTTTGTTTGATTTGTTATTACATGTGACCTTAGCATTAAACTGAGAACTTGTAGGTTAGCATTACTTTCTTTGCTGACTGGCACCAAGTATTTTGTAAAATTAGACATTTTGTAAGTTGCTCTGCATAAGAGTATCTGCAAAATAACTAAATATGAATGCAAACATCTAAATTTTATTTCCTTGACACTCCTGTGCCAGTCAGGGCAGGTGTCAATTTTGAGCAGCAGTAGCTCAAGAGCCAACATGTTGACCATGTGGGATCATTCAAGATCTTCAGAGACAGATTACAGTAAACTGTAATCACCATGTGAGGTATTAATAATACAATTATTTATTTTGTTGTACATCGTCCAAAAAATGTAACAAACAAATTAGACCAATTAAATCTGTATGCAACTTGGTTTAGGCTTTTAATTCAGCTGGTACGGTGTTGGTGACATTTACATTTTTTTTAATGCTACTACATTTGGGACTTGGAGATACCAGTGCTCAGTCTTGTACAGACAGACAGACAGACAGACAGACAGACAGACAGATAGATAGATAGATGCATACAGTCTAGATACATGGAACTTATTATTTTTGTATGTTATGCTGTTTTGTTCATGCTGCAGATTTCCAGGAAGTTTCAAAGATCTTGCGAACTTGACCCATACCTTCCTTAGTAACAATTGAGTATTCAATAGAATCCTACTGATATCTGTTTTTCTTGGCTCATAGTGATATTCTCAACACGGCCACATAATACTATAAAAATAAGAAAGCCGTTTATTCATTTCCTCTGCTCATGTTGTCCACTTTAGCCTGTGTGCAGTCTAACCGAGCATGTAACGCCATTTTTTTTGCGGGATTCATGCATGTGTTGTTCTCCAAGTGCATGCTTCTATCTACCTAAACACCTCATCAAATATTTTCCTTATTTTTTCCCCCCTTTCAGAACACAAACCCTTACTCCTACTCCAATGTGCCACTTTAGACGTCAGTTATAACCCTAGGTATTAATATGTTGATTTGGTGATGTGAATTGATTTAGAGATGTAGGTTTAATGTTCGAGGAATAGGAAGGGAATGAAAGCAAATGTCAGTATCATTTTCTAAACAAACATCCATTTGTATCCCCTTCTCAGGACATGTGAAATTTATTGACTATGAATATGCTGGGTACAATTACCAAGCCTATGACATTGGAAATCACTTCAACGAATTTGCAGGTAATGTGATTAAAATTACTTCGAGTTTATAGCCATAGTCTGTAATACCATAACCTTCAGTTTAGTGGTGTTAATTTTATGTAGTTTAGTTCTGGATTGTCATTGCTCATCACCTCCTTGTGAGTACAACTATGCTGAAACAGAGTTGTAAACTGACAGGTCTGAATGAAGTGGACTACAGCTTGTATCCTGGGAGAAGCCTGCAGCTGCAGTGGTTGCGGGCATACCTAGAGGCATATAAGGAATACAAAGGGCATAGCACTGAGGTTTCAAATGAAGAAGTGGAGCTCCTGTACATGCAGGTCAACTGCTTTGCTCTGGTAAGTATGCTTTAGCTTCAGTGTGGACTAATATCAATAGTACCAGGATGTTCAGAAACACATTCCATGTTAACGAGAGGCCTGTAAGAACAACATATTTAACAGATTTGTCAAAGGGCAAAAATAAAAGTAGTAGTGATTTAGGAGGCATTGTGTTGCAATATAATATATTGACTTTTGTGTGCTTAGCAAAACTTTAAAGCAGACTTTTGAATAACTTGTGCCAATTCATTCTGTTTTTTTCCTCTTCATGTAAACACATAAATATAGTGATGGTAAAAGGTTAAGTGTGCTTTAATGTGAGATGAAGGTGCACGAACTAATGGGCATTCAAAGAAATTGGTGTTTGGCACTTTGAGACGTTGGTCTCTAGTAGTTTTTTCTGACTCAAAAACAAGGGTGATTACTGGCCAAAATGAACCCTCTTCAAATGTTTGACTTTTATTTTTTGCCATTTGTTAATTTTACAACAAACAATAGACCAGTTTCTATGTGTATATGCAACTTATTTATATACTCGTGACCAGTGTTGGGGGTAACGAAGTGCAAAGTAAAAGTACATTTTTCTGTAACACAGTAATGTAATGCATTACCGTTAAATATTTTATAATCACATTACAATTATTAACTTAATAACTTGCGTTACTCGTGTTTTTCTATTTCTATAATGTATTATTTTTAAAAAAGCATAAGCAGTGTTCTGCGTAATTTGTACATGTACTAACTTCTAGTGTTGCCAATTTGGCGACTTTGTTGCTATATTTAGCGAAAAAAAAGCGACTAGCGACAAATCTAGCGACTTTCTCTGGTGTTGTTGGAGACTTGTGGAGACTCTGATGAACGCGCATATCGCTATGCAGTGACTGTCCTAAACGAGCCCCTCCCCCTCCCCTGTTGTACATTGTAAAACCACCAAACATAATATTTAGTTTATCTCCAGATATATATATATATATATTGAAGTGGAGGTAAAATCTAAAAGGAACTGAAAATAGGCTTAATTTTTCATGCAACGCTTGTGCCACCAGCAATTTTGCTCCTCATCTGCATAAATATCAGCTATTGAGAGTTTATCATGTTGCTGACCTGCTTGTCCTGCAAAATTGGACAATAACAACTTTGCACCCTCAATTAATGAACACTGCTGATGTTACCATGCATATCCTTTCTCATGGAGTGCTACACATGAATGGATATCTGAGTGGAAAACGGACTCTCTACAGATTAATTCTGTCTTGTAAACAAATGGTGTCAAGCCTTCGGCCAATCTGCAATCACATGACTATTCAGTCTAATCTCATGACCCTTTTGTTCGTGTGTCATGTTGTCTCTAATGTGGGTGTCACTGAGCCAACTCAAACAAACCACACAGAGCAGGTTTTTAATGTGTCCTCACCCACAGGAAGTAAATGGCCAATTGTTCTCCGTAAACACAAGCTGCCCCTATCATGGAGGTTAGCTGTGAATGCAACAGAACAAACACACACGGACTTGACAAACATTTTGAATAAGTGTTGTAAAGTTTTATCGCATAGCTGATCAGAGCATCTCTGGCAGCCCTTGGATTTGAACAATTTTCCCAGCACTTATTCAGAGCCACTGAGGGCAGCATCAAAAACTATTAATCACATTTGTCATAAAACTCAATTTAATTAATGGACTGCTGGGTACAAGTAAACAAAAGTGACAAAGATACATCTGTGAATCTGGACATTTTGGTGACAAGTAACCTCACAAGCCACTGGTAAGGGTAAACTGATGCTTTCAGAGATTACTTTTTAATTAAATGTTTAATGAAAGCTGGATAACGTGGCCCCAGGGGAGCCTGTTTCCATTATTTCCTATTGAACACAAAAACCCTACCTATGTTCTCAGCATAATATGCTGTAATATGTTGATTATGTAATATGCTATTAATATAATTTGCTGACAGCTTTCTGATTGGCTCTCCTTCTTCTTGCACAGTGTGCTTATTCTAGCATCGATGCTACAATAAAACATAAAATATACAGCTATTACTTCATAATTAACAACTGAGTTTTCATTAGTGTCATTTGTTATTGTTAGACTGTTGGGACGTTAAGAAAAATGCAAATAAATAAAACTGCAGTGGGTCTTCCATTTCTATTGCAGAAAGTAAGAACCTGAGATATTTCATGTTTTTTTTCTGGTTAACTTTATTTAAACATCTATTCCTGCATTTCATTATCAAACTATTGAGATGTGTGCATGTTAGGTCTAGTGATGAGATGAAAAAACTAAATGATGTGATTTCAAACAGGTAATGTCAACAGTTGATTATAATCATGATTTGGTACAAAAGCAGTGTCCACAAAAGTCTTTGAAGAGCAAAGATGGGCAGTTGCTTTCCAGTTTGTCAACTGTTTGCCACAGAAAATTAAAGACAATGTGCCTCAAATAGAGACTGAAATGGATTTACATATTTAAGTCTAAACGCTTTATATATAAATATTTTAGTGCTTGACAAAGGTTTGCCAAAGTAAGCCCCTTTAGTTATATGATCTATTGTTAAATGAGGATGCGGTCATTTCAGATTGTCCTGTCAGAAGGATGAGATCACAGGTGTTTATTATTGCGCTTTTTGCCTTTAAACTATTCAAGGAATTTGGAGAAATTTCCGTGCATAATGACTTGCTGTAGAGGGTCAAATATCCAAGTCCCTCCATTATATCATTATTTAGTTTTTTTTCACCAATTACTAGACCCAACATACCCCATTTAAAAAAAAAAGAACCTTTGTGTTAACTCACTCCATAGATGGCCCTATTGTATTTACCATGGTCCTTTCACATTGTTTCTCTGTTGCTTTAGGCATCCCATTTCTTCTGGGGTTTGTGGGCTTTGATTCAGGCAAAGTATTCTACAATTGACTTTGACTTCTTAGGGTAAGCCTTGTCCTCTATATTCTATTCTGATCTGATTGAACGTTTGTATGTTTTGGCATTGTAGAATTATAAACTACATTTTTATTTCATAGATATGCAGTTCTTCGCTTTAACCAGTATTTCAAAAAGAAACCGGGGGTGACTGCACCGACAGAATAGTCTCTCAGCTCGGTGGTTTGCCCCCTCTGGTGGACGAAGGCAGCATCAGGAAAGTGTCTTCAGTCTGTTCATTTGAAGCTGCCCTCAATACACTGACTGCTTTAAAAAACAGAAAATACATCTCTCTGTTCAGCATTTCCTCTTTTAGCTGCAGCCTCCTAAGTCTTTATAGGTTCTTAGTAACCTGGCAGAAACCAAGCCAGGAAAAATTAACTGGATGCTAGAGTCATTTATAATTTCTATACCTTGCCTGGCATGGACTAGGACCAACGCAAACAGAAGAAGAGAAGGTGGCCTCTGTTTTTTTCAACTCATCCGTATGTTCCCCTAAATGCCAAGCCAGTTTGATAATTGAGGAATGTTAACATCCCAAAGTTTGTGACCTACATGTAAATCTCAAGTTGAATTACCTTTAGCCTGCTTGGTGCAAGTCAATATCAGCTTACTTTCTGTCATTTTGCAGAACTTTAGAACTTCCAGACATAGTTGTCAGCACAGCTGCAAGACTTATGTTTATTGGACCAAACCAAATGGAACCTCCATTGAGTTCTTGCTTTTATTTTATTTGTCCTGACTTATTTTGTTACTGTGTGCCACATAACAGCATTCATACTCAAGAATATGAAAAAGTGCTTCACGAAGAGGTAGTATATTGCGATGCAGGCCACACACCAGTCATCTTTAATGTTAAGCCTACACCAAAGTGCTGAGGTTCTTTATTGTACAATTTGCACTTGTATGTATCAAAACAAATGATTAATTTAAGGCTATTTTTGTAATCAAGCAGAATGGGTTTGTTTTCATGTTTTATGGGTGGTAGTAATAATGCATGGCTTGTAGTGGTCAAATGCCTTAATGATGGATACACCATAATGCCAGTCGGACCTCTTTTGTGCTTTGGATTGTTGGCTGTTGGTCTTAACTGTATTAACCAGAAGAGCCTAATTTTGGACTTTGTGTGTGTGTATATATAGTTAAGCTCCATCTTGCACTAAAAGCTATATGAATTGGGAGACTTCAAGTCTGATCTGAAAGTGTGACTTGATTGGGTCTTAAAGACTCTAAATACTTGCATTCAGTATGTTTTGGTTTATTTGTCTTTCTTTATCTGTTTTGACTCTGGTGCATTTCTAGGGTTTGGAAACAGACTGGGAAGGGTCCAGGGTTATCAACATCAGGAACATGCCTTTTAATCAATGTATGTTTCAGGTTTTAATACAGCCAGGGAAATTATACATTACTTATGTTAACTTTGCCCTTGCTGTGTTTTGAAGTTGATCTATCTTTCACTTTTGATGAAAAGGGTAACTTGGGTATATACAGAAGGAGGGGAAAATCTCCCAACAGCATTCAGTTGTTAGTGACCTGTGTAAAATTAGAATCTCAAAGTCTGATGAGGGGGGGGAAAGACACCCACAGACAGTTCTCCCCCTGTCCAAGATTGGTAGAGAAAAGTAAATATCTAATTCAGCACTTGCTGTGGATTGTATGCAGCACAGTAACTGGATCCTCATTATTTTAACTTTTACATGCTCTACATTGTTACATGTTCCTTGCTGACCATTTGTTTGAATGCCAAACCAGCTCAAATATGGTGCAGATTTTCAATTTGAAGGTCAAGACATTTTAATTTTGGTACAGCCATATTAGGCTGTACCAAAAGACTGTATTTGAGTTTATGAGTTTAATTAAAACTATATTTGCAAGAATGCTGCTTCTTAAAGTTATTAAGCTTATTTTAACAAATAATAATGTTTTTAAAAGTACATTTCCTGAATGTGAATCTCATATGACCTCTACCATTGTTACCCTCTGTGTGGCTTTTAAAGCGCTCCTAAGAAAAATCAAAAACAAACCAGATCTTTTAATGTATCTTAGAATGAAAGCACCTTGTTATGAATAATAAATTGTAATTTTCTGTAATTTTATCAAATGAACTACAAAAACCTGTTGTTTGATAGAAATTGGCTCTGACTTCTAACTGCTGCTCCGTTTTCTTACACACTCATTAGCAAATACTGAAACAACTGCGTCACACGTTTATTTTTGTAGCATTCCATTGGCATCATTTCAGCCATTAGACATTCAGTTACCAATAAAATTCCACTTTGCTCTTGAACAACATAAACTTTCAGGGCTTTGTTTCCACCATTCGAGGCTCAAGCCCTGAACAGCTAATCCTGTCGATGCCACTGGTTTGACTGTGTCACAAGTGAATATATGTAGATACTGTGAAACTCTAAATGCTGTTTGTAATTCAGCATTTACTTTTATGCACAAGTATTTTTTTTCTAAATGTATTCTGGTTCTCATTTGTTATTTGTAACATTTCACTGTTAAGTAATCTTAGTATTAGCAAGGCTAACCCTGGTCAATCAAATATTTTAATAATAACTTTTGAGCAAACTGTTAATTACGTTATCTCAGAACATGTCCTGTCTGCGCATGCTAGCAGTTCTGGTAGAATGCAAATATATCTGTTTAAACCGATTAAATTCTTCTTTCAGACATGAGATTGTACAGGAAATATTTCATGCAAGTGTCTACTATCAGTTTAAAAATATGTATGTATAAAAAACTGTATTTTGAACTGTAATCTCTTTTCTTGTGTCTATTGTACAGCCCTGCTTAATAGAAAAAACAACAACGACCAGCATGTTGTGTTTGGGATGCTGGTTAATTAGCATGACCACACAAGTTTCCAATGTTTGCACCCAAGTCAGTTCAGGCTGGTTAATACTGGTTGTGATTGTTTGATGGTTTGTAGATGGTGAACTTGAATTGCTGGTAAAGCTGTTTGACCAGCATACTAGTGTTGAAAACACAATGTACAGTGTGCTGACATTTTGGATTTTTTTTAAGCAGAATAGTTGAACATTTTTTTTTCTAAAATAGAAATACTGTCAAAGAATATCAGTAATCACAGAGTGTAGAAAAATAAGTCAGAGTTGCATTTTAGAATGTGGAATAACATTATCTGAACGCAAATAATAAAAATACAAACGAGTATTTTGCCTTGTATTCCTTTGCATTGGATATGCTTTGTAACTATTTAAAGGTAAAAAAAAATATGGTGTTTGATGCAGAGAAAAAACTTTATTTACTATATAGCCAACTCACTGTTCAAATAAACTGTTAAACTACACTGCTCACAAATTAGGGGATATTTAATTATGGGATATTTCATTTTGAAATATTCCCTAACTTTTGTGAGCAATGTTACTACAAGGGCTAAAAAAGGCTCTTAAAGAGATTATATCAGTTATAAACAGTCTTATTTGATTTATTTGGTTTCTTAGGTTGCTTCGTGAGTTTGTAGCTTTGCTGTACAGATTAAATGACCATTTAGCTGTATATAAACAAGTTATACTGTTTGTCATATATACTGATTCTTCAATATGAAATATCCCTTTTTGTGAGCAGTGTAATATAAACAGGACATGGTCACTAGTCGTTTAATTTCCAGAGACCCATGTTCTGGTGTGATCTTCGCCTGAATTGGGTCGATTGTCATCTCTGAGATGTCCCGTTGTTCCTCCGACCAGTGTTCACTCCCTCAGACAGTCAATTATGTCTACATAGCCACCAGATGCCACCAAGATTCAAGCCCAGTGGGCTAATGTCTGTGCCATCAAAGTAGCCACCAGTTTCTGTACTTTTATTGACAGGTAACGTTTCATAAAAACACATCTTGCCAAAAGTCCAAAACAAGAATAAGCAGAGCTTTCAGTCATAGCTTTTTTTCTGCTTGCTAGCTGCTTTATGCACATGCACATGTGGCCAAATTCAATTGAAATCAGTTAACTGGTACATGATATTGGTATTCTAATTAGTGGGGTTAAAATGTCTCTCTGAGTTACTTTTTCTGATTTATATATTGGAGTGTGCTGTATACATGATTGAATAATCAGATAATTGCAGAAATCCAATCATTATCGGGTTAAGTGCATGTATACAAACTGCAATCGCTTACATTTTCATGACCACCTGTTTGTCAGAACGATGCTCCTCTGCTGTTTGCTGGTCGTTTTTCCACAATCACACTATTCTCAGTGTACCCTGAATGTCTAATGATGAATAGCTTAGGGCAATTATAATGTTTGTGAAATTAAGCCATTTTACAAAATGGCTACTTGGTACTCTAGAGGATTTATGAAGCCAGCTGAATAGCTCTCTGTTCTGGGCATGTAGGTTATAAAAACATTTGTATATCCCCTGTATAATGCACTATTATATTTAGGACTGAGCCGCCGAGAGCTGAGACAGTGCGATGATGCAGAAAGTGGAAACAGGCCAGGACATTCATTCATCTTGATTAGACGTGCCAATCTACTTACAGGCAAGGAAACGGTAATTAGCACACGTCTCACCTCAAGAATCACAAAAGATTCCTTTGCTCTATTTTTATTTGATGAACAGCTCTTTATATGTGGTGGATATTTATATTGTTAAAGGCTAATTATACACCGCTTGCTCTGTGTGGTTTTATTTCCTCATAACCTCATTAAGGTCATCATTGTTGCACAACAGTCTCATTAGTGTTAATTTGTGCACCTTATCAGTCATATACTCAATGTTAAGTGATTTAGGCCTTAGGGAAGTAAATATAACAATCTATTCCATAAATAAAATGTATATTCTGATAATGTGATTCATTCATTTGCATACCTGATCAACCCAATTTAGGGGTGTGGGGAGCAGTGGCCTAACCAGTAGCGCAGGGACCAACTCTAGACAGCTCACCAACCCATTGACAACCCATTGGCATACATATGTATTTACCCTGGGACACCACCCACAGGGAGAACAAGCAAAATGTGCATATTTATTTCAGCCTGAAGTGTAAGATTTAAAAGGTTTCTCTTTGGGCACAGTGAGGAAAATATGTTAATATATTATGTTGTTAATGTTATATTGTTCAACTCTTCTTGTTTAATGTTCTTAAACAACGTTTCTATTGGATTAAAGTAAGGATTTTAATTAGCCGAAAAGGGCCCAGCTGTTGATACGCCCACCACCATGTTTTAATGCCGAGATAAAGGTACATATTCTGGAATGCAGTGTCTTGTTTTCCCCAAATATAACCTGAAAACAGAAAAAGTTGGGGTGTTCTGTTTCTTACATTTTCTTTTTTTGCAGACAATTTGAACCTGAGATATTTCATGTTTAGTCTGGTCAACCATGTTATTTATTAATAAACATGAAGTCCTGCATATCGGGCCTGTAACGTTCAAAACGGGCCATTTCAAACAGGCGATGTCTATAGATCAGTGTTATGATTTTATATTATATGAGATTGAATATAATATAATGTTTGCTGTCCTAAAAAAATGCTGCAGTAGCTCGGTAGCGTCTACGTAAGAACCGGAGCGGAGGTGCGTCGGCGGAAAATAGAGAGGAAGAAGGTACGGCAAACAAAATAACCGCGCTGACGAACTCAGAACAAGGGTCATGTATACAAACAAGCGAGAAAAGAACAAAACGCGCTCTATAAATGCAGCGGGAGAATAAGCTTAATCAAAAAAGAAAGAAAGAACAAAAGAAATGACGCCGGAAAAACTCCTGGTTAGAAAATGGCAGACTCTCCCCGTCGAAGGGCAACGAATGCTTGCTAGTAGAGGTGGGCGGATCGATCCAAATATCAATAATATCGATACCAACGCTGGTACTGATATTGAGCAATACTCGTGTAAAAAGATCGATACTCAAGCTTTTTTTTCTCTCTGCGCACGCAGATTCTTCAAAGTCTACTCTCTGTCTGTAAGAGTAGCGCTGTATTACACAGCACGGAGCAGCGCATCCTTCCCCCTCTCGTCTTTGTTGTTGTACCGTCACGTGGCTCAGCGGTGCCAGCCAAACAGCCATGCAGGTAGGTTCAGCCTGGCCCGCCCACTAAGCGCTCTCCTCGAATCCACACGTGACAGTACGGAGAGAGACTCCTCCGGAGCGTTAAAACGTCTGAGAGGAAGAGAAGCGCGTTTGGCTTTCTTTAATTGCAGAAAATTGAACTAGAGCAAGCTGTATAGTTTGCAGCAGGGCCTTTAAATAGAGTGGAAACACAACAAACCTGTACAAGCACACGAAAAACCATGCAGCAGAAAACGCGGAGCTGCAAAAAAAGAGAGAAGAGAGACATCACTCCCTGGCCCCGACCACCAAAAAGCTCATTCTAACTTAATTAGCTTTAAGTTATATATTTTTTACACTCGTAGATAAGCTAGGTAGATATTTAAAAAAATGAACGTAGAGAAGTTCACGGAAGGGAAGAAACTCCTTTTTTTGTATTATTTTATTGTATTGTTCGGCTTGGAAAACAGAAGTTTGAAACTGTTAACATTTGTATTTGTTATGGTGTGTTGATTTTGTTGTATTGTGTTTTGTCAGCCCTCTACCTCATGAGATTTTGTTTTAAGTCGTGTTAAATGATATTTTTGCACTCTGTTTATTTAAGAAGAAACATAATTGCACTGAAATAAAGAAAATTCCGTATTTTTGTATTGTTTTTCCTAAGAACACTTTTATTTGAAAAAAAGAAAGAAAGAACTAGAAAAGATATCTAGTGAGGGAATGATTTTGGTTTTATTTTTGTGGTTTCTCCTTTTCTATCTCAAAAAAGATGTTACGGCAAAAAATCTAAGGCAAACTTTTTGTTACTGTTCTATTGTTTCTAAACAAAAATGTTGATTGTGATAATAAAGTATTTTGTTGTCACATACAATGTGTGGCGAAATTCTATCCTAGGACTTTGGGATCCTTTGGATCTATGAAGCTTAAATATTAAAAAGTATTAGTATCGGTATTGATAATGGGCGATACTGGCCCTGCATTTACTTGGCATCAGGTCGATACCAAAACTTCCACCTCTACTTGCTACGGAGATACGAATACGTTTAGTGTTTAGCCATATACCGGTCACTTTACAGCATTTCAATCACGGTGAGACAAAAGGTGCGACAGAAACACCGCGATCTCGAACTACCTGCCGAACCCCCTGTACTGGTTGAAGGCGCGGCTCGACTCCCCCCGGTGGCCACGGAGGGAATCGTCCTGACCCTAACATGAAGTTTTAAAAACAAAGTTCCACACAGAAATATTGGAGGGGTTTTGCGTACGTACCTACTGTGGATTATTAAATTATTCCAAAAATATAGAAGTTTGAAGAGGCATGATCTTCGATCTCTCCGATAGCACTTCTATTGCAATTGCAGTATTGAAAAACAGAATCCTAAAAAAGGCTGTGTAAGAATTCCTGAACAGAGAAAAAAATAATACATAATGATAATAAATAATAATCGTTATACCACTGATAATACAAAAATATAATATTGGCGCATTTTGCAGAACAAATGAAATGTGTCTGATCAGACAAACATGAAATATCTTATGTACATGTTTTTTATTTTTGAATTTGCATTGTCAATACCATCTGTTTCTGATTTTGAGTTAGCGTACTCATCAAACCATACCAACCAGTAATCATCATACCATGTATCTGATCTGTTGTTACATTATAACCTGAAATTATTAATTATATCAAATTATTTTAAGCGATATTTGTTGTGATTTGTGGTAGGACACAAAGATGAGGGGACCGAAAAATCCCACAGCATATAAAAATAATGGGGAAAAATATAGAAACAAACTAAAAGGGGGAAAAAGGTGGAGCAAAAGCTTCAGAACATACGGAAAGCAAGGTGAAAAAGGCGTGCCGTTGTGTTGCTTCCTGGAGTGGGAGCCAGGCGCAAACAGATCGCGATAGATGCCATAGTGCAAAAAGGCGAATGTGCGATGATGATTTGGGACGTCTCCCAATTTGTGAGGCCAAGAGGGACTCTGGAACGGCAGAGGGTGAGCATGAGCTCGGGTGTGCGTGTAGCGTGAGCGCAAATAAATCACGGAAGGCGCTGAAACACCAGAGGGCAAGCGCGAGCTCGGGCGTGCATATGGTGTGAGTAAGTGAAGCCGAAGCGTGTCTCAAATAGGAGTGCGCACCCGACAGGAGTGAGACTCAATAGGGACCGCAGACAAAGAGAGCGTGAGCTCAGGCGTGCGAGGAGCACACGAGCAGGGAAAGGGAAACCCTCCCTAAAATACTAGATACCTTGGGTGGTCGGGTGCGTGGGAAGTCTGTGACGATCTGGCATTGAACAACGCTAGAACCCACACTTAAGTAACGGGATAAGCAGGTGTTCGTCATCAAGTCGTAAATTAAGCACCAGATATAAACCACGACGAGGACGGCAGAATGCCGAGAGGTAGGAAGAGAGGGCGAGGTAGAATGCCGAGAGGGCGAGAGGTAGGAACCCTAACAATATTAACACATTACAAACCTCAACATCAGAGTGAAACATTGATGTTGAGGTTTAAATATGAATTAATTAAATATTTACAAATTTTAAATATGAACTAAGGAAGCTACCATGAGACCAATGGAAATGATAAAGGATTTACAGTGGTACTTGAAAGTTTGTGAACCCTTTATAATAAATATGACATTACCTAGTCCTTAAAGATAAAGAGAACCCAATTAAACAATTGAGACAAAAATATTACCAACCAGTGTCTCCACTCCTCCAGTGCCAGCTTGATTGCCAGTAGCTCCCTGTACCCCACATCATAGTTACGTTCAGCTGGTGTCAATTTGTGGGAGAAATAGCCTCTAGGTTGGAGTTTGGGAGTACCCTAAGGTGCTGAGAGAGCACAGCCCCGATGCCCACGTAGGAAGCGTCTACCTCAAGGATTAAGAGACGGTTATTGTCCAGATGTCCCAGTACCAGGGCATGTGTTAATGCTGATTTGAGTTCCCTGAACGACATTTTTGCCTCCGTGGGCCAATGGAGGGGCAAAATGACATAAATAATGACACTGACTGGGTATGGAAGTGACATTTTTCAACCCTAGGACCAACTTGGTGTACCAATATGCTGCATGTACAGTAGCTGCTCTAGGGCTGGTGGTACGAGGCGGAAAGTATACACATATCTTTTGGTAATTATGTTGAGTCCGTGTTAATTGATGAAAGGCCTCATGGTGGGGTCTGACTTGGGGCTGAAGAAAAACCCAGCTGAAAGTGGTGAGGTTGATGGCCTCGATCAGATCGAGGTGGAGGTAATCCTTAATGTCCATGGCCGCTTCCTCTGCTGGGGAGAGAGGGTTGAGCCGAGCCTTCGGTAGTGTGCTGTCCTCCAGCAGCTCTATTATGTATTCATAGTGATGGTGAGGAGGCAGAGGAGCAAGAGAAGCTTTGCTGAAATCTCACTTGACTTGACTGACCAGGAAAAGCAGGGTTATAACATGATAAACATATTTTCAATTAAATGAAAAATTGTAAAAGCACTGTGTTGCTGGTCTTAATCCCTGGAATGGATTAAGCAGATATGGTTAATGGTAAATGATTGATTAAATGAAATGTGACAGTTTCTCCAGACAATTAGCTGTTGTTAAAGTTGAAAATATTGCACTAGATTCCAAAAGAGATCATAATCAGGAGACATTTCAGCTAGTTATTTTCAGATAGGTAAGCAGATTGCTATCAGATGTAATCTGCACTGAGCAGGTGTAGCTGCAGTTTCTCATCCCTCACTTGAGTCAAAAGCAAAATTAGTGGGTGGCAAAAAACATCTGGCAACAGCTGCAGTGTGGTGGAATGTTTGCTTACAGATGTGGACTAGTTCCAGATCAGACTTGCCACAAAGAATAATAGGCATCCTAATGGCTCGTCTTCAAAGGCCCAATTTAAAGAGTTAAAATACTTGTATTGGATAAGCGATGCTTATTGTGCTTCTGCACAATATGCACAGTTGTTTGTAATGCAGACATATTTCCTTAATTTAGCAACAGCTTGACAATACTGACAGCTGCTGTGGCAGAGGATAATACTGGCAGTGAGCCTGATTGGGAGGTTGATGTGCAGCTAGAAAAATGTGTGTTATCACCACAAAGAACCCATCGGCTTTGAAGGTCTTACATCCTTCAATCTACCGGGATCAAACAGGCTTTGTATCAGAGCACTGTTCAACACTTATCTCAGAGGGAGGGTTCCCATGCTAATCCCTACACTTTTTATGGCTTTACATTGCTTGAAATGCAGAGTCACATTATGCGCTACTGTTCCTCAAAGGATGACAGCCTGAACCTCATTGTCAGTGTCTGGTTTGAAACAGATTTGTCCCTGCTTTTAATCCATTAGACAATATTCTCAGAGTGTAGGTATGAAGGAGTGTGCAAGGCCAGCAAAGTAGGATGGATGAATTTCTGCTAAATCTTTACTAAATACACCTGAAAAGTTTTTTCCCAAGCGACAGTTTTGTAATCGCAAGGTTTGTTATGTAATCATATGCTAGTAGGTCTATATTTAATGAAGCAAGGTCTAAAATCTAGAAATATATTAGACGCATTTACAAGTTGTAAACATATAAATTCGCAAACCCAAAAGCAAATACAATTGGTAACATCGTTTCACTTAAAATTTGGGGATTTCCATTTAATTCCAGGAAAACTGCAGTGAACATTGGGCTGTTTTATATGTTATGTAAAGTACTCCTGTCATTTAAATACAACCTATGTATGGTAATAATAGTTCAAAATACAATATATACTTTAATCAGCTAAAAAATATCAAAAGTGCAACAGACACTGTCAAGGTCCTTACCCTACTGTCTAGTATACCTCTTGTACTGTAATCCATAGCTAACTATTATTTAAAATTAGTAACTTAGCAGTCAATTATCAGTCAATTAATAATAAAATGGCAAAATCTCTATTCTATTTTCACATTCTATATAGTAAACAGTATTCAATTTAGACACTAGGTCAGTGACACCGAGCAAAGGAGCCAGCTATATAACTGCCAGTAAATGAGTGGGATTTCAGAATCTACATTTCATTAGTGTGTTGTAAGTAATTTTATAATAGTACCCAAACAATATGAAAAAAATACCCTAACCAGAAGGAAGGTTAATGAATAAACTTTAATTTGTCTTGCCAAAGCCTGCTAATAGTTGCCAAGTGGTTACTAAATGGTTGCTACATAGTTACTAAGTGGTTGGTTGGCTGTTGCTAAGTGACTGCTAAAGGCTGTTGATAGCTGTGGTGGGATGTTAATATTTTTAATTGAACTGGGATACAAGGTAATAGAGGTAATAGCATATACCAGCTATAACAGTGTGAAAAAAACACATGAATAAAGTAAGATATAATAAGCAAAGTGGTTATAGAGTACAACAGTTAAACAAGTAACAGATAAAATGTAAAGGTCAGCACTGAGAGATCATGATACACATTATGTCATTAATTAACAATGGCAAAAATAGTGTTTAAACAAAGTTTTTGTGAAAAATTACGTGATTAATTAGAAAAAGCACAAGAAGAGAGAAACTACATTAATTAGAAAGGGAATGCTAATTAATTTGTTTTGTCAAATCCAGCTAATAATTGGTTGCTAAGTAGTTACTAAATTGTTGCTAGGCTAAGTTGTTGCTACATGGATGCTATTTGGTTAATATGTTGATGTTGTTTTAAAACCAGTATTTATGACCATTTGTATTTTAGCTTTTCATGTATTTATGTTTAATGGTTATTTAATTGACCAAGGGTTATTTAGTTTCCTGGTTAACTGTAGTTTATTAATTAATCAATAGAACCTAGTGTTTTTGGAAGTGTGTTATTCAGTGTCAGGGAATGTTATTTGTGAAAACACACAACCTTGTTCTATGACTTTGCACGATTGTGGATTTGTGGATTTTAAAACAACTAGCGGTTTAATAATATTTGTTAACAGTCTGTCATGATAACTAATGTAACAGGAGGAACATGTTTATGGTTGCTTTCCATGTGTGTGAGATAAAGTGATATATAAAGGTCAACACTCACTGGAACATGCCGCAATTCATTCCAATGTAAAATAAATTGTTGTTTAAAATATATATAAAATATAATCCAATAATTTTTGTTTTGTTATTTTTATTTTATTTTTCACTTTTAACAGCAGACCACACTATTTAACTATAGGGTCTACAATGCTACAAAGTTTCACACAAGTAGCTGGAAAGCTGTTGAAGAAAAAAGTATTCAGATTTGTTATAGTGTAAACAGAATACCAATAAGAAGAAATCAGGCCTACTTTGGTATTGAAAAAAGTAATAAAATAGATTAAGAAGAAAATTAAGAACAGGAGATAAAATACTTACATTTCTTTAACATGCAGTAAACAGGCTGAATAAGTTAGTTTCTGGTGACTTTCTTTTCCTATATAGCCACAAATGTAACCAAAACCATGGCATAGCAGTAAACATATTCATCTATCATCTAACAGTTAGTTAGCTATAACTAACTAAAGTGAATGTGTGTGAGACAAGACACATATCATTACTAAAGCTTTGTCCACTGTATCTACAGTAGATAACCCAGTCAACAACCAACACACAAAACAATAGCACTACACAAAATGTCCAACAGATGACAGCAAAACGTCATCCATGTTGTCCGTTCGCAAACTATTTCTGTGTAGGAGACGTAGTACTATGTACTAAGTCTTCACTGCTTTCTACTATTCTTTACAATGATTTAACCATCCAGTATGACAAGTCTTAGATAGCTTCTAACTATGAATTTAGATTTAAGTAGCTACACATCCCAATAACGTACAAAGATAATTTATTTTCACAGTCACATAGTTTGGGAAACGGTAGGTTCAGGTCCAGCCTGTCTGCTGTCTGTTTGTGTGTGTGTGTGTGTGTGTGTGTGTGTGTGTGTGTGTGTGTGTGTGTGTGTGTGTGTGTGTGTGTG